>PVJS01013233.1:0-42430 GCA_004027185.1 Glis glis | reverse complement strand
AGGAGGAGGAGGGGGGATTCTAATTCCTGTTGATTGTACTTTCTGAAAATGTCTCAAACACTTTCTTTATGTATGCTGCCCCAGTTAGGATATCCATCTGAATGATCACAAGAGTCAGCTAGCCAGCTCGCACCTCTCGTCTCTACCCTCATAAATCCATCTGCCTCATAACATATGGGATGATATGATACCAATATAAATTTGCCCATCTTGCGCCTGTGCTGGGGGCAGCTCAATGACTTGTCACTACTGTCACCACTATTTTCTTGGTGTCGGTGTCCTTCCGGCCTCATAACCAACCTGCTTCTGGCCGTGTGATTGAATTATAACAATTTCATTATTCTGTTCACTGCTTCATGTTTCTGTGTTTTTGCTTTTACCAGTTTCTCCTTTCCTCCTTTTTAAGTCTGGTAAATTTGTGCTCTCCTTTTTTTCTTTTCTTTTCTTTTTTCTTTTTTCGTTATTTTTTTTTTTATTTTGGGAACTGGGTATTGAATCCAGGGACATTCTGCCTCTGAGCTACCCCCAGCACTTTTTATTTTTTATTTTGAAACAGGATCTTGCTTAATTATTGAGGCTGTCCTTGAACCTGCAATGCTCCTGTCTTAACCTCCTATATACTGGGATTATAGACGTGCACCACCACACCCAACTATGCTCAGGCTTTACAACATATCTTATATAGCAATTATTCTACATGTTCCCTAACCCATCCAAATAAGTGAGATGCACCTATGCTGGTGTCAGTAGCACACTACACCTATTTCTGCCTTATTCCTTGTCTTATGTTGGCTTTTTTATTAGATTATAAATTCCTTAGCCAGTTGTGGGGGCATACACCTGTAATCCCAGTATTTGGGAGGCTGAGAAAGGAGGATAGCAGGTTCAAGGCCAGCCTCAGCAAAATAGTAAGACCCTGTTTCAAAATATAAAAATAAAAAGGGCTAGGGATTTAGCTCGGAGTTAAAATACCCCTGGGTTCAACCCCTAGTACCTCACCCCTCCAAAATAGATGAGAAGTTCCTTGAACACAGAATAATATTTATCTTTGGTCTTCCAGTACCTAACTCAAGGTTGGTTACAGTGGCTCGTGTGCCATTTCTGATAAGGCATGCAAACTCTTATGCACATAAGTCACACCAGATCCGGCTATTGCGCACATATACACAGACATGTACATTAACGTACCATAAATAATAAAACTATTTTTATTTAGAACATATTTAGGTTCTTAATAGTTTATAATAAGTCAAAGGCATTTTACCCTACATATGAGTTCCCCATATTTTTATGGACAGGATTTAAAAATATCAAAGTATGATACTCAATATTCTCATATTTTGTTTTTCTGCAGATTGCTGCCAATTCCTGGGGAAAGTCATGGGGAGAGAATGGCTATTTTAGGATTCTTCGAGGAGTAAACGAATCTGACATTGAAAAGTTGATTATCGCAGCTTGGGGCCAACTGACAAGTTCAGATGAACCATAACATTAAATTTCCATAAGGCCATGCATTTAAGTCACTCCTCAAATTGGAGTTTAACAATGTGAGGTTTGCTGTGGCAGCGGAAACATTGTCTCTTCACCTTCTAAATTTAATGTCCCTGTTTGCTTATTTTACCCCAGGCCCTATCCTTCTGCTTCCTTTATATTATGGAGTATATGGAAACACTAATAAAGGACAGCCGAGTGGCTAAATGCCTGTAAAGTGCCCAGGTTGTCTTTATTCTTCTCTCATGATAGTGTCCCTTTTGACTTTAATTAGTTCACAGTGTGACAGGATCTCTTAAAAGTTCATAGTACTCATTTATAGAAATGTCGCTGCTCCTGTCTTGGATCAATGAGGACTTCGCACAACACAAAGCAATTTGGAGTCTCAACAATTGGACCATCTTTCTCACCTTCTCAACCAAATACTGCTTTCTTAATTCCAACTTTGCTTATGTTTTGCTGAAAGCAGTGGAAATAAATTATTGTTTCTTTCAATAAGCTACCATTTTGTGTCTTTTTATTGGCCTAAACCTAATTTGTAATAGAATCACAAAAGAAATGTAACTTTTTTACAGAAAATTACTCCTCTCTATGGTACTGCGTAATGGTCAGAGAGGTGGAGAAGATGTTGAGGAAGGAAAAGCTTAGAGGAAAGCGGGTCGTGGTGATGCATGTTTGTAGTTGGGAGGCTGAGACCCGAGGATCCGGGTTCGCCACCAGCCTCAGCTACTTAGTGAGGCCCTCCACAACTTAGTGAGACCCTGTTTCAAAATAAAGAATAAAAAAAATAGGGCTGGAAGTGTAGCCCAGAGGTAGAATGCCCCTGGGTTCAATCCCCAGTACTGAAGAAAAAAAAAAAAGGCTAGAGGCTCACAGGAGAAGTACAGTTTTGACATACACATGTTCCTATTTTTGGAAACCAGAACACTTAGTGTAAATCCTATTAAAATTAGCTGCAAAACTGTATTTAGAAAGATAACAGATTTACCTCTGAAAACAGCAACAACACGCTGCCATGAGTCAGAAAGAAAAAATACACTTTTATCACAACCATTTCACAGTTCACCACTTGAAACTCTAAAAAGTAAGCTAAATTGGGCACTAATTTGCATCTAATTGTGATTTTAGTTCTCTAAAGTCAGAGAAACCAAAATAGCAGCATAATAATGGTTGGGAAAGGGCCTAATCTCTTAATAACTCACTGGCGTCTAGGTGGCAAGCTAGTAAATGAAGACGCAAAGCGGGTCGGTCAGGTAGTGTGCGTGGCCAGTTACAACTACATTGGCGCCAGCCGCGGACCGCACTTGGGGCACTCTGTCATCTTCATTTTCCACACGGGGTTGTTTCATGTTGTTTGTCCAAAGGTGCCCTGATTAGATAAGTCAGACATGCTGTAAATTGAGAAATCAGAACACAGAAAAGTGATGGCTTCAGTTGTTTTTCTCATTAATCACTGAAGCTTTATCCGGAGACGTATCTATTCACTTTGTTCTCCCCCAGAAAATTTACATGAGGGTGATTCACCTTGGCGGTGTTGGCTGACATTCCTTAGAGGGCTGAGAAATAATTTGTTTTTTCTCAGTCTGGGTTGTCTAGAAGCAGACCTACAGATAAGGTTTTGTGTACAAATACTTGGTTGTATCTTGAAGGGTACACTGAGAAGAGAGTGGGGAGTGGGTGTCTGCCACCATCGTTACTGATAAAGGGTATAATTGCCAGGCAGAGTCCACCCTGACAACTAGTTCTTACCTCCCCCGGGACTGTTCATACAGTTCACAGATCTACGCCACCCAAGGAAAGGGCAGCTCTGGGGACCATGGACCCCCAGTTTTTCAGGAATGGAAAGCAGGTGGGGAATATAAGTTTCAGGGTCAAGGAAAAAACCCACAAGCAAAGAAAAGCAATGGTAGTTCAATGCCAGGCTGGTGTCCGCTGGAGTGGCACAGGCAAGGGGAGGGGCAGGGCTCTGACAGTGTCTGCTGTGGGTTTTAAGGCACTTTAAACGTACTTTAGATGCTGAAGGCTATGAAAATAACAAATTATAATGCACTAAAATGCCAGATGACTAATATCCCTCTTAAAAACCCTTAGGGAATTAAAGGATCCACTCCCATTTATGTTATGCAAATAGGTCAACTGTATTAAAATTGATTTTTACATTGTGATTTGTGAGTATAGATTCTGCTGTTTTAAAATTCCTTACCCTTCTAATCATCCCAAATGGGGAGGAGCTGCTCCCCAAGAGGATTAAAAAAGAAAGAAAATACCACGATAGTAAACGTCATGGGAAGACACAGGGGTGTGTTTATCCAGCACTCACAGAATAAGAAGTAAAGGAGAGACAGAAACTAGCTGGGACTGCAGTGTACCAAGGGGATAAGAAAAAATCTTTTTCCTAAAATTTGTTGAGTTCTAGCCTTCCCTTGAATAATGCTGCTTCTCATTTTTGCAACTTTATTTATGTAGTTATTTATTTTTTGGTACTGGGGAGTGAACCCTCAAGTATGACAGCTGAGTATTCTAGCACTGAGCTACAGCCCCAGTCCTTTTTATTTTGTACAAGGTCTAAGTTGCCCTGGCTGGCTTCCAACTTGTGATCCTCCTGTCTAAGCCTCCAGAGTAGCTCTGATTATAGGCATGTACCACTGCACCTGGCTTCATTGTAAAAAGAAAAAAAAAATGGGAGGAAAAGAAGTTGGAATCTCAGGAACTACTATTTAACGAAATATTTCCAGAGACAAAAGCATCAGTCCATCAGTGTCATCGTATTGGAAAAGAAACTGCTGAGAATGCACATACATCCCTCCCCGGAAAAGTCAATGAAGGAGGGAAGAAAATCAAAATCAGCCTAATGCCGTAAAGAATGGGATGACTGAATGAGGGGGGAAGCTTCTCCATCTTCAGCTGTGTATACTGCTGTACACCATTTTAATACCATCTCTGATAGAAATGTTTAAAAAGTCATTGACAGGTAAATCCAATAAAGAGGGATTTCTCTTCAGAGGCACCGCCAGGAAGAGCACCATTAGTTAGAAAAACAGTGGCAATAATTCTTCCCTTCATCTACCAACCCCATCTACCACACCCTCTGTAAGGCAAACCGTTTAGTCCTGGGTTTCCCAAGATATGTTTCAGGAAAGATATGTCTTCTGAGATTATAGGAGGAAAAGTTTATTGAGTTTAAGGTATGTCTTTATTCCATGATCTGCTGGAAAGATCTACACAGTTCACAGTTAGGTGCTGAGGAAGCCAGCAGTCAAGTCTAGCACCAGCTGACTTCTTCTGTCTTCGCTCACTTCAACCGTTCTGCAGTGACCAGTATGCTCAGTTATACACAGTGGCTCTGCATATGACCTCAGACCCTTTTATCCTGAAGAACCCCATTAAATCCCACTCTATCCAGTCTATATTAATGATACACCTACAGTGTGGTAGCCACTGTGTTAGGCACTAGGCATACAGCAGACGACCCCCTAGACAGTCCCAGACCTGTCTCCGCTTGCTAATTGCTGTTTTGGAAAACACATCTTGGGAGACATTGACCTAGATACAGTTTTGAATGGAAAGTTCTATAACGAGTACAGAGAGAGATGTTGGGATACTCTAACCTCTGAGTTTTGATATAGCAGGGAGCATTTGCATTTATGTAGAGATGACCTTTAGTGCCATTATGAGAATGCAGCCTGGGCTGAAGTGCCTTAAGCCGGAGCTAGTCTGAAGTTTCTTATGACAATGCACACGTACATAAAGATTATGCTGTAACGATGCCATACAAGTACATGAAATGACAGTCTCTGTTTAGAAATAGGACTCGTCTCTGTAGAGAAGTTCTTAGTCTTTGTTCCATACAGGCCTTGTAGGTGATGACCCGTGACTTGCCAGGGTTTCGTGAGCCACCGTGGATGGTAGATCAGCTGCAGCTCCGGGGGTGGGTAATCATCTCCATTGGTTCCAATGTCCCTGTACACAAAATAAGAAGAGAGAAGGTGACGGGAAACTTTTGGTGACGGGAATCTTTTGGAGGTGATGGTGTGGTTTATGGTGATGGTTTTGGGGAGGATGTGTACTTATGTCCAGACTCATCAAATTGGACATATTAACTATGTACAACGTTTTGTATGCCAATCAAACCTTAGTAATTTTGAAAAGAAAAGATTCACTTTAGCTATAAAAGCACATCCTATAGTAATTCTGTAATGTTAGCAACTGACTGAGAGATCCTTACATTGGCCAATATTAAGTATTTTATATTACCTTCTGCAACAGTCTCCTAAAATGTTTTTATTGTATTTTAGTATATAATTGAATGCTTGTAACAAATACATGTCTAAAGAAATATGATAAAATGAATGTTTGACAAATAAAAGATAAAAACACTATAAATATGATTTTATCTACCTGGATATTCTACCTATTCCAATGCCTTCTTTCAGCCCCAGGAGGAACTACTATCCTAAATTTTGTGTGTATTGTTTTAAACAATTTTATTATATATTTATAATACCTAAAATATATTATCTAGTTTTACTTTTTAAGTGCTTCAAAATTGCAATCATACAGTATATAACATTTTGCAACCTTCAACAATTTATCCTTTTTGCATGAAACTATACTACATTTATTATGCTAATCCATGTGACTGAACACTTAGCATATATGTAGACTTATTGGCTATTGCGAAAAATGCTACTATGAGCATTCATGTGGCATCTGTCTCCTGGGTCATAAACAAACGTCTTGAGTGTATAGTTCTAAAACATGCTTCTGGGATCAGAAGCACTAATAGATATGCAAATTCATGGGTCCCACCCTGAACTACTGAATCAGAATCTCCGAGGAGAGGTCCAGAAAACTGTAACAAGCCCCAGAGGGGTGATTTTAGTGAATTTTGAGAATTGCCTCTCTATGGTGGGTATGGGTATTCTATAGACAGATAGATATAATACCCACAATATATATAAATTATTATATATAAGATGTATATACAAAATTATTATACATAAATTACATATAAATTATTATATACCAAATTATATATAAAGCTGGGTGTGGTGGCGTATACCTGTAATCCCAGTACCTTAGCAGGCTGAGACAGGAGGATTCAGGTTCGATGACAGCCTCAGCAAGTAATGAGACTCTCATCAACTTAGCAAGACCCTGTTTCACAATAAACAATAAAATAGGTACCACAAGAATAAATAAAATAAAATAATATATAAATATATAATAAAATAATATATATTTATATATAAATATATATATATATCCCATTTTACACACACACACACACACACACACACACACACACACACGAAACCCATTGGGTTATTATTATTATTTTTTGGTACTGAGGAGTGAACCCAGGAGCATTCATCAGTGAGCTATACTGCCACCCTTTTTTAAAAATGCTTTTATTAGTGCATTGCAATTATACATCATAGTGAGGTTCAAATTGATGCAAACATATATGCACACAGCTCTTGGTTTATTTCCTTCCACATTCCACCCCACTCTCCCCTCCTTCCTCCTCTTATATATTAATTAAATTGATATTAATACCTTCTCCCCAGCCCTTTTTATTTTTTTTAGTTTGAAACAGGATCTCACTAAGTTGCTGACTGTCTCACTGAGTTGCTGAAGCTGACCTTGAAACTGTGATCCTCCTATCTCAGCCTCACAAGTACCGGGATTACAGGCATGCACCATCACATCCCACTAACCCATTTGATTACAAGGTACCTAAATACTTTGTAAGATAATGACAAATTGCTTGTCAATTTATATTCTCTGTACTGGAGATTGAAGCCAGGGACACTATAGTTTTGAGCTGCACCCCCATTCCTTTTCATTTTTTTAATTTTGAAACAGGGTCTTGCTAAGTCACCATGTACTGGCCTCCAACCTGTGATCCTCCTGTCTCAGCCTCCCAAATACTGGATTAGAGACATGTGAGCTTTTCTTGAATCAAAAGGATGGTTATACATTTTCTTTTTATTCTATTAATGTGGAAAGTTGTACTTATAGATTTTCTATATTGATACCTTCTTTTTCAGAAAAAATCCAACTTGGATATAAATCTCTGAATTTATTTTTCTAAGATTGTGTTCACAATTTCTGCATCTGTGTTCATGAGCTCTCCCTATACATTTTCATTTTTTCCTTATTATATTTTTTAAAAGTAAACATCTTAAATTGTGTCTTTATATATTTATCTTGAATTACTTTGATATTCATATGATATTATATACATATAGATATGCACCCATTTCATGTAACTTTTCATATTATAAGAATATATTCATTTATTTTTATTATATCATTATACCATAGTACTATTAATATTGTTATACTCTTGCTAGATTTGAATTTATTTCTCACTTTTCTTTCTAACATTATTTATTCTTCACTTTGTGCATTCTCTTTATTTTTTACTTTCTTGAACAAGCTCATCAAGATTTTATTGATTTGTTTTTCTTTACAAAGAAACAGGATTTGGATTTTTTTTGTTGTTGTTGTTTTTGTTGTAAAATTTTTTGGATTTTTTTTTGGTACTGAGCTATACCCCCAGCCATTTTCAGTTTTTTATTTTGAAACAGTGTCTTGCTAAGTTGGTGAGGGCCTCTCTACATTGCTGAGGCTGGCCTCAAACCTGTGACCCTCCTGTCTCAGCCTCCCAAGTACTGGCATTACAGGCATAGGTGACCACACCCAGCTCAGGGTTGATTTTATTGAATCTCTTTACTGTACCTTTGTTTTCAGTTCTAACCTTTATTATCTTCCTCTTTCAAATTTCTTTGCATTTATTCTGATAAATACTTTTAACTTCTTAAGTTAGACTTTCAGCTAATTAAATTTGAGTTTTTTTTCTAAATTAAGCATTTATCTAGGGTGCTAAGTGATGCCTCTCACTATAAACATCGCATCCTTTAGCTCTTTAGAGTTATAATTACTCAAATTTTTTAAAAAAGAAAGCACATTTTTAGAACACTTAAACCTGGAGAAAAGTCGTTTCAAGTCTAGTATGTTTCATATTTCATGAAATCTCTCGGATCATCTCTACTCAATAACTTTATAAACACAATGTAGAAATAACTTAATAGCATAATATGCAGGCTTTGTGATTTGATTACTTACCAACACTGATTTACTTTTTGCTGAAAGAAACATATTTTATTTGCCTAAGTAAATAAATATATATAAATATAATATAAATATAATATAAATGTAATATATAATAAATGTAGTATAAATATAAGTAAATAAATTGAAATAGAAATAATATTCATATAGATATACATATACCTATATACTGGGAAATTCACAACAGGGTAATCTATAAGTGTGTTTATGTGTGAAAACCATGATTCAAGGGAAAGTCCACTGTCTGTGGTCAGATCATTAAATGATAGTTTATTAGTTTAAGGTGACATTCTCTTTGTTAAGAACTGTAAGATATAGTTAAGAACTGTAAGATATAGTTAAGAACTGTAAGATATCATTTTCTTAGGAAACTAGGTTCCCAGAAGAGACAAAAAAATAATAATAACAAAAAGTCAGCTGAGATGTAAATGACTTTGGCATTTAAAATATTACTTCATGCTCTGCAGAATGTTATATTTCTATTTAAGGCATTTTAGTATTTTGGCACATTAATTCACAGGTATGTTTCCAGCAAGGAATATTGGGCCAAAAGAAGTAAGTTTCATCCTTTATTGCAATTGCTGTGGATAATTGCCATGTATAATCTCTTTAGCACTTAATTAAATTTGTCTAATATGTGCTTGTATTTATGATTTATTATGGTGTGAGATATCTTTATTTAGAAATAAATATTAGTTTAGAATTGAAATAGCTCTTTAGGTAGACAAGACCGCATTTTAATTATTTGGCAGAATATTTTGTTTATTGACATGCTTGTAAACAGTGCTTAAAATGATTATGAAATGATTTAGATGATGTCATAGTGAAGTAATAAGAATAGCATGTTTCCTATCTTAACACAGTGTTGAAAGGCACCTGTGAAATACAGTAAAACTCTTTGTGTGTATTAAACTTTCTGGAAAAGTAGCTTTGTCATTTTACAGAAGTGACTAAATCTCTGTGATTTTATTTGTTTTATTGTTCAACTAAGTTATCATATCATTTGTATTAATATTCATTAGGCCTTGCTATGTACTGAGTTTTATAATAAGTGCTGTTCATAGATTCTCACTTAATTTGGGAGTGCACCTTGCAGCTGAAGAAGATATAATTTAATTGGGCACAGGCTTGTGTTCATGATTTATTATACCTTTAATAGCAGAGCTTTCTCCCCAGCCTAACATGGTGCCAGGTGCAGAGAAGGCAGAGAGAAGAGAAAAAAAAAATCTTTCAAACAAATCTTAGAAGCAGTTCTAATGTTTCCTGAACCAATCATTTGGAAGCCTGGTTGAATATCTACAAATATATTTAGAGAAATTATGACTGTTCTGGGAAATCTTAGATGCATGAAAACTGTCTGTACAGGCCTCTATGTAGATAATCGACACTTTTCTAGTTTTCAGGTTATTTTCAAAGGTATTCTAGGGGTGGTGGGCTAGGGTGGGGAAGAAGGAAACAGGTCAGTAACCAGAGGTTAGGAGATAAGGAGAAGTATGAAGAAAGAGGGCCAGGGGAGGCAACGAGGTCAGACTTAGGTTTCTCCCTTGAGCATCCAGGGTGATGGTGTTGGCCTTCACTGTGACACGGAAAAATGAGGAAAAGAAGGTGGTAAGGAAGAAGCCCAGTTCATCTGAACATGCTAAATTCAGGACTCCACGTTTTTCACAGTCCTGAAATGACATATGAGACCGAAATTTTATTTATCAGACAGAAACAGAGAAATAAAAACTGTGGCCCCTAAATTTGGATGAGTTGGACAAAATGGGAGTCGACTGGAGAGCAACAGTGAGATGGATAGCTCATTGACTCGAGGCATCCCTAGAACAGGCAGGAGAAGGAGCATCGGGTGCCAGTCTGGACAGGTACAGATGAGGGAGAGCAAATACCCCCGTCCCTGCCATGCTCCAGTGAAAGCTAAGTCAGCCTTGGAATGAACTACCTCCCATAAAGGAACTGGGGAAGAGGTAATATGTCAGCTAACTAGTTTTGGCATAGAAAACTCAGTTTAGCCAATAATTGACTAATATTGCATTTTCCCCTTAATAGTGGATGGATAATTAAAATAGAAATTAACTGGTATTATAAAATATTGACTAAAAAGTACACGTGTGTGTGTGTGTGTGTGTGTGTGTCTACACACATACATACATACAGAGAAACAGAGGTAGAAAGACTGTTTACAATGTATATTCTTTTCATTGTTCATGAAAATCTTGAAAGAGGAAACTTTTGTATTCTCAATAATGCTTAATGTAGAATTTGTTTTAAGCAGATAGCTAATATATTCTTGCTGATGAGTACCCAGTATTATAAAATACAAACAATATAAATTAGCTGCTGCAAAGTTTTGGAGAGCACTCTAATATTTTGCCAGGTTCTTTTTTTATTAATTAGTAATGTCTGTAAAATGAGATAATTATGATTAATCTAAGAAAACTGATAAAAGCCCAATTTGGGGGGCAGCAGGAATTTTATAGAGCCTTGCATGATGTGAGTACAAAGAAAATTGTTAGAAAAATTTAGATGGCTCATTCCTTGCTTACATAAGTATTCTGTATTGATACCACTCTATCCTTTAGTAATCTGAACAGGAATAAATGTCTAATGATATAAATGATCAAAACTGAACATGTCTGCTATTTTGGGTCTAACAAATGTTAAGTCAACTATAAAAGTTTGATTTTTTAAAAAGGGAACAACATACAAACTTCTGAAACTCCATGCTTCTTGGTTCACACACACACTAAGTAAAATAGCAGAACAGCACGAGCTCTGCCTTTTGACTTTGTAATGCTCGGTATGAAATCTAATTTAGACTTGGGAAAAATTATATCATCACCAGGGCAAGCTTTGTACTTAAAGCATTAATGAGAAATGAAGGACTTTTCAGTGAAGTGTAAAGAAAAGATCCTTAGAAAAGGGGTAAAATAAAAGATGAAAAGACTTTGATTTTGTCTCTGTGGGGGAATTGAGAGCTCATGCAAAGAATGCATTACTGATTGTGTTAATTAACTAGCAGGATCATCAACATTCTCGGCACCACTCTCCAGATACCCCCACTTTGCTTTCTGGAAATGAATTTATACTTCTGCTGTTGGGGTCACTCAAAAATTAGTAAAACCAGTAGTGCAAGTAAACAAAAAAAACAGATTTTTTCCTTATCATGACTATGTTCCAAGCTACAGTGCTAGAAGTATGTGTATAAGTGAGATATTAGACTGTCCCTATATTATTATAATTTGAATTCTACTAATGAAATCTTTCCATACCCAATTGAGAGTGAAAAGCAGATAAAACTATGTGCTGAAATTAAATATTATCTTTAGTGGTAGTTCAAAATAATTATGTGTATCTATTTCTTAAGAGACCAATCACTAGTGAACTAATCCTTTGTACTATCTAATACACTGCGGTGTGTGACATATAAAAATGGCAAACCTATTTGAGAAATGATTTTGGAACAAAATATTATTATATATAAAGATTCCTGAATATTTTCATCCTACAGAATCAAACATGGCCATAGTACCATACATTTTCCTAGGATATTTCTTTGCGGTACTGGGCATTGAACCCAGGGGCGTTTTACCTCCGAGCTATACCCCCAGCCCTATTTTTTTTTTTTTTTTGCGGTACCGGGGATTGAACCCAGGGGTGTTCTACCTCTGCGCTACAACCCCGGCCCTATTTTTTATACTTTATTTTGAAACTGGGTCTCACGAAGTTGCGGAGGGCCTCACTAAGTAGAGAGAGAGAGAGAGAGAGAGGGAGGGAGAGAGAGAGAGAGAGAGAGCTGAGGCTGGCCGCGAACCCGGATCCTCCGGTCTCCGCCTCCCAAGTACTGGGATTACAAGCGTGCGCCACCACGCCCGGCCTTCCTGGGATATTTCTTAAATAAAATTTAAATTACTGCATGAGGCTGCCAACAAATTAAATTTCTCTCTAACTTTTGGAAACTGGGTACATTTTTTACACAGTTATATCAAACTAGGATAAGCTATACAGAAGAGTTGTTGATTCATACAACCAGAAAAAAATAGAGATGGAGCCAGATACAGGATCAATTGAATCTAGAGTCTAAATGGTGATATAGCCATTCTCCATCAATCTCATCTCTTCATAACTGTCTTTCTCTGTAGCTCTTTGAACTTTAGTCGCAGTACATATTATAATTTTTTTAAATGAGCAGGCCTTATCCCCATTGCAAGGGAATTAGTAGCTAATGGTCTTAGTGATCAAGGAGGAATGGTTCTCAAAGTGTTGTCCTTGGATCAACATCAGCAGCAACCACTGGAAACATGTTAGAAATGCATTTCCAAAGTCACATCAGTGGGTCATATCAGACCTATCTACACGGACAACTCTGACTAGAGACTCCCCACCCACAATCTGTATCTTCACATAAACTCTAGGTGACTCCAAAGTATGCTAATATTTCAGAACTGTTGCCCTAGAGAAAAGATGTCTCTTTTTAGTGTACAACAATCTCCATCTGGGACTCTTACTGGCTTGGCTACTTCAATTATATCTGATTCTTGGATGTATGACTAGAGGCAGAGAAGCATAAAACTGTAATGGATGTGGTCCAAGGAATGCATGTATGATCAGGGAAAGAGATATTGTGTTTGGCAACCCCTTCATAACCACATAGGTGAAGCACTAGAAGAGGATATTCCCAAGGGTCAGTAAAGTATTCCGTAGTGAAGGGGGAAAGGATGCAAAGTTGATGCAACACAAAATACTAGACTTTCTTTTCAAATAAAAAAGGACCACTGTTTAATATTTGCCACATACTGTTTCTTGAAAATCAGGAAAAGCATGTTTAGATGCAATTGATTCCATTTTAATATCATTCTTGGCAAGCAAGAAGGGGTAACAGTCATGTATTATCAGCTTTACCTTCTACCACTGTGGAAAGTACAACATATAAAGGTTAAACAACTTGTTCAAAGGTATTAATCTAATGATGAAGTCAAGATTAGACTAATGTACAAATAGGAAAACCAGAAAATGTATTCTGCTGCCCAAAATTTTGCAAATATGTAGTTTTAGCAAAACAAAGTTTTGCCAGTGGTAGTTTTGCTAAAATGACCTATGGTTGACAATACCTGGATGATACTATTTTCCCTTTACCCCGTTATTTAACTTTATGTAACTCAAACAATTCCGCAGGAAAGGGAGAAAATAGAATAGAGCACAGATTAGATTAATTATCCAAGGCAAAATAGTATGCCTTTATTGATGAGGAACATTTTCTAAAACCACTTGCAAATAACAGCATCAAATTTTTACAAAATTTAATTTTGATAAAGTTTTATAAAGAAAGTAAAAACTAAAAAGCCTAGATGAAGGGAAAATAAAGTTTAGCATTATATCTTAAATCTAACAAAAGTTCAACTCTGATAGCATAGAAATCAGTATACCTCAATAATCAGAGAGATTTATTTCAACTAATCCCAATGCTACTTTAGCTCTTTGAAGAACATAGTTTTAGAAGTCTTAATTTGATTACCTTTCCAAACAACCACCACTAAAATACATGAACACTTCAAACTTTATAATTTAAAAATAAGGTTAGCCTCAGACCTTCTTTCCAGAGAAGTACCTGAGAATCAATGAATTGCAGGCCATGTACATGAAGGAAAGGAAAGGAGAGAGGAGAGGAGAGGAGAGGAGAGGAGAGGAGAGGAGAGGAGAGGAGAGGAGAGGAGAGGAGAGAAAGAGAGAAGAAAAGAAAAAGGAAAGAAAAGAAAAAGGAAAGGAAGGAACTTGGGGGATGGTCGATATTAAATTTTTTCTTCTGGTTTTCTATATATGTCTATAAATAAGAGTGATATTTTTCCACAGGTGTAATGACTTCCTACATTCAGAAATTTTCCAAATCTTTTGAGCTTTCCCTCTACCTTTTGACAGGCCTCTATATTTGAATACTACTTTATTGAACGCTGCCTTGTTAAGGTAGAATTAATGAAATTATATCCCCCAGCTTCCCTTTCCTCGAAGACCAGACAGGAGATTTAGCTCCCTCCAGTGTGAAAGAACCTCCTGTGGTTTAATTTGTAATTTAGTTATATGAAGGAGCAGGCCCAACATGGAAAGTGCACTTGGCTGTCTCGGTAGAATCAGATTGTTTCTGCCATTGACAGGGTGACAATCAAGCCAGCTCAGCATGGTGCTTCTGAGGCCAGCAGTCCAGAATGTGACAGAATCTCAAGTTCAGAGTCTCAGTTATGGAAAAGCCAACGTTTCTCTGGCATCCTTAGGGTCAGAAGGAATCTTCTCAAGTCAGTTCTGTGGTGGGAGTATTTGTTCCTGGTGTTGGAGCCCATAGCCCAATGATTCTGTGAGCTTCTGATATGGACCAATATATTCCTCTATATTCCTCTCTCCTTAAACTAGCTAAATTGTATTCTGTTGAGGGAAACTAAGAACTTTGTGCAATAGGAAGTGAGGCATTCCGAGAGATGGTTGCATGTTTAACTGTGCTATAATTGGTACTTTCTTCAGTCCTATGCAAGTGCATGTTGAGACTAATTAATTTTTAAAAAGCTGTGAACATCAATGGAGGTGCCAAGGTGGTTTACATGTCTTCCAATGTATTCTGCTATAAGAAACTTACCACCAGTCTGACAAGGGGAGGTACACTGTGTATTTCTTTCACTTCTTCTGTCTGACTGGTGTAATATATCTTTCAATACTTATTTTATCATAGGTATGGATTAAAAAGAACCATGCTAGAAGGGGAAATAAACCAAAATTGTAGTAATGTAGGTTTAATATTACCATGAGAATAAAAGAAATGAGATTTTGTAAAATACTTGTTTAGAATTATAAATTTCTATCATTCCCTGCTATATGTTTTGGTTGAGTCACTTAACTTCATTGAGTGTGCTCCTCCACAAAATAAGGATGATAACTCATTTTTCCTATCAATTGGGACATTCTGATGAGAATTGGCTTTCAAAGTATTTGGCATAAAAAAGTAATATAAATGACCCCGTGTCAGAGCAATATATCCTCCACACAAAAGTCTCTTTCTCAAAACCAAAATCAAAACAACAACAACAAAAATGAATTACTAGAAAACCACAGGCAAATAGTCCATTTTATGTTTTGAAGTGTAAATATTTTTATGAAGGTGAAGGATTATAATCTATTTCCCACAGAAAAATAGAAAATAAAATTGAAATACAATTGAATGCAAAATATTGATAACAACAAAAGCATTTAACTTAAGAGAAAAAATACCTGGGGAATTTAAAAAAATGTATTATGTATATTTTAATTGACACAATATTTGTACATATTTATGAAGTAAATGTGATATTTTGATTCATATATACATTAGATAGTGATAGTAATAAACTAAGAATAATTAGTATATCTATCACTTTAAACTTTGATCATTTATTTATGGTGGGTATATTCAAATTCCTCCACTATTTGATTTCAATTTGAGTTCATAAGCAAAAATAGAAATTGCCAATCAACAGTTTTCTACTTGCTGTTTTATTCTTCTGCTCTAAGGATTACAATCTCCAGATCTACTTGTCGCTCCTAGAAAATTATTTTGTTTTAGATACAAAAGAATCTATAAGGAATGAGAATTTTCCAGGATTAATTAAGAGCACATATGGACCCTAAGAAGAAGTACTCACATACCAAGCAGGAGAAATCTGTTTTCTTTTGATGAACACTTCCTCACAGATGATTCAAAAACTTGTTTACACTCATAAAAATAGACATAGCGAAACCTTCATATTTGGTCTGGTTTTTTCGCAAGCCTCCTTCCCCTCCTCTCCTTCCCCCTCCTCTCCTTATTATCATGACGTCCCCTTTTCTTTCCTTTTTTCTCTCTTGCTTCCACAAAAGAGAGAAAACATGCGACCCTTGACTTTCTGAGACTGGCTGATCTCACTTAGCACAATGTTCCATCCATTTTCCTGCAAATGACATAATTTTGTTCTTTATGGCTGAGTAAAATTCCAGTGTATTTTCATGTATAGGGAGGGAGGAGCAGGGTAGCAGGATGGGGTTAGGAGGAAACCACACCAAGAGATATAGTGTGCATATAGGAATCTATCACTTTGAATCTCACTATGAGCTATAATTGTATTGTATCAATAAAGTTCTAAAAAGTTGAAAGAACTTTAGTTAGACCTTATTATAAACCTTGGAAACATGGGGTAGAACAGAGAAAATAGCAATAGAAAGAAATAAAAAATATTCAGCCCTCTATATTCCATAACATTTTAACATTTAAAAAAACTGTTAGAGAAAGAAAAAGTGGAAAGTAAAGTTGTATTAATAGTATATTCATTGCTTTATTTATTCATTTAATTTTTTGTGGTACTGGGGATTGAACCCAGGAGCTTTCTACCACTGAGTTACACCCCTAACATTTTTTATTTTTTATGTTTTTTTGAAACAGGGTTTCACTAAATTGCCCACCACTGGCCTCAAACCTGCAATCCTCCTGTTTCAGCCTCTCAAGTACTGGGGTTAAAGTCGTGCATCACCTCACCCAGCTTATTAATAGTAATTTTAAATCTCTAGTTTCTTAGGTTTCATGAAAAAATTAAAAACTCCAGTGAAAAGCAAAATGAGAAAGAAGAAGAAAATAACAGGAAGTAATGACAGAAAGATACTGTAAAAAGTAAGTAATGACTAAACGTAATGAAAAGAGAGCTTAGTAAGAGTTGAATGTAAACACATATGATGAGGGATGGGGAAAGAGGGAATGTATCAAATTTTCTGGTGCTCAGACCTAAATCCTTTTATTGCTTTTAGTTCATTTTATTCAACAGACATGTATTGAGTGACTGAGTGTACTGGATGTAAAATGAGGAAAAAAATTAAATTTTTTTCAATATCAGTGTTTAGAACAAAAACTCTGTGTCCACAAAGAAAAAAATGACAATATTTTAGGGTGGGATATGGATTTTCTGAATAGTCTCACCATGCAAGAAACATTTAAACAGGTATTGATAGAAAAGTAGGAGTTCTTTAGACTGAGAAATGGAATGGAAGGGCACTAATAAATGAAAAAATGGTACAGAAAAATTAAAAGATATTTATTCTCACCTCTACCTCTGCACCCCTCTCATTTCTGGGTCTATGCCTCATTTGGCTACACTTTGCTAGCTCAAACTGAAATTAATGGCGAGATTACAGAATTAAATTTTTGAAATTGAGCCTTTTTTAAAAAAAATTCTGAGTTTATTCCCAAAATTCATTAGTTTCCTCGTTCCTCGGCCCCTGATCACCTCATTTGAATATTCAAATACATCAATTTTTTTTTAGAGAGGCCATAGAGGGATGGGGTGGTTAGAAACTCTGTCAGTAACCAATGAAAATTTTATTTGAGCAAATACTCATGGCCCAGGTGAAATTGATCTGGGTTGTTCTTATATAAATATTTATATCTATTGACACAGGTTGGTACTGTGACGTATTTCTTTCATAAATGTGTTATATATTATCAAATACAACTCTATTGGTTACTAAGATTAGCCATGTTAATGTAATGTCACCTCTTCCCACTTACATTTCTTGTTTGCTCATATGAAGACATGACTATATAACAGAAGAATATCTGAATGGGTAGATGAGCCCACATACTTCTCATCTTCTTTGATCTTAGACTTTATGCCATGTTGGATAATCAGTTTCCTCTATGTTGAGTTATTGGGAAAATGTCTTCCCCTGCTCTTCATAGTTCATCCCTCAAATCCTCTTCTGGATCTCTCTACCCTTGAATCTTTCCTCTTTCACCCAGGGTTTAGTGGAGGTAGGGATGCCTATTGGACCAGAAAAGAAAACAAAAAACAAAATGCAACCTTGTTCCTATCATGAAAAGAAAAGCAGAGAAGTCTCGTAGCATAGACTAGTGTTAACAAGGAGCAACAGGCTGCCCACAGAGGTTTCCGTCTGTCATTCAAATATACTTTCTTTCCTCTTTCATATTGTGTCCACTTCAACTCTCGTGAGGAGATTTCCTGGGAAATCTGATACACTTAAATTGTACTTAAATTGATACACTTAAATTGTACTTATTTAGGAATAAAGGTCTTTTATGAACGTATTCTTGATATGAAAGGGATTATCTTTATTGGCAATTACGAATTTCTTCACTTTTGTGTTTAATAATTGCCTTTCTGGCTTTAAGAAACCAGCAACAGTTCAATAAATGTTATTAACATGCATACAAAATATTCTTCATTTTATGTAACTGGGCAGACACCATGCATTAGAGAACACCACTAAATGGACATTGATTACCCATAAATGTGAGAGGGAGAACAGCATGCAGTCCTGTTTGCCCTTTGATGGAGTTCTATTTCTCACAGGGCTCAGACTTTATATGGAGCTAAAAGGTCCACGCAGCTGATAAGACCTTCAGCACAAAAGGACAAAGTGGAGGCAGTTAGCTCCCTGTAGACCAGAGAAGCCTCAATCAGGCCCACAAGTACTAATCACCGTTAAGCTGACAATCACTAACTCTAAAATAGGAAAGGTGGCTGAGTCCCAGTTAAAATTCACATAGCAGTGTTGAAACAGTGATACCGTTTTTGGACACTATATTATCAAAGCACAGCCCACTTGCTGAATTAAAACCTTTCAAATTTAATAGTCTTATAAAAGTTCCAACATTTTTCTGATCTAATTTTAAGACAGTTAACGAAGCATTTTTCTATACATTTTCCCAGTGGTAGGCAATTTAAATTACAATAAACTGTGCAACAAGCTCTCTTTCACAATATGAATTTAGAATTCGATATGTGTAAGTATGAATTTAGAATTCAGTTTAGAATACAATATGTGGAAATGTGTCATAGACTGCATTATAATAATTTTGATCTGGCAACTTTTTTGCTAATGTCATATTGCAATTTGTCTCCTTTGATTTCAGCGAATGAGCGACGTCTCATATGACTCAGTTTCTACCCCTTGAATATAGCTGACAAGGAGAGATAATTATAATATTCCATTTGACTTCCAAGACTACCAGAAAAAAGAGCAAGTTCTACAAGTCACAACTGAAGATAATCTTAGATTAGTGCCCAGTACATTCCCCAACATGAAGTAATTTATTTAGTTATTACTATTTCTTTTTAATAATAATTGTCATGGCATTTTTATTTAGAATGAGTAAGCTATTGGGAGAGTTGGGGCTGTATCATACTTCTCATTACTTATTTTCTCCTTGTAGAAAAATTAGAAGGGGTGGAATGGAGGCAATGTTGAGTCTTGAGGTAGGGGACCAGATTCATAAAGCCGATGACAAAGGAGGATCCTAGGGCCAGGGCGGGCCTGGACGGGCTCCCGTGCTGTACCCTGGCACTGAGAAAAGGCAGGCAGCCTTCAGGATTAGGAGGCACCAAAGGGCTTGCAGTCAGGTTTCAGATCTAAGATAGCACATGTTCAATTTTAGGCCTAGAAATGGCCTGTGGGTTTCTTAATGCCCAGGAGTAATGTGAATATTTATTTTCACTCTAAAATTTGGTTGCAATGGTTGATTCTTGGTAATCAAGATAAATGTTTAGTTTGTGGAGTTTGAAGACAAAATTTTGTTATTTATCCTTGAGAATATTGCTGATTTCTTTGAAATGCTTTTAATTTGAGCATTTTCATAAACAAATAGAAGGCTTTCACAGTTTGAAAATACTCTGTAGGTCTCTTAAGACTGAAGCTCTGGAAGAAAGACCATGATTTGACACATCTGATTACATATTCATAAGGTATACATAGTAATGCACATAATATTTTAGAAAAGCTTCATAATTTAAAATTATAATTGCATTATTCAAATAAGGATTTAAGTTTCCTGCTAATAAAATGTGGGCCAATATATTCAAATTAGTAAGACTCATTATAAAGTCATGTTTTAAGGTAAATCACACATTCAATAGATCATATGTGAGCATGCTCAGAATCATAACAGTAAAATTTTGTCATTACATATTACATAGTAACTTCATTGCCTCATGAAGATCTTTCTAGGCAGTATTGTGCTGATCATTTTTCAAAATGCTTTGATTTTCCACCTCTGTGAGATCATCTTTTAAAATGCCATTCCCAGATTCCTTCTATTTTTACTAGAGAACTCTGCTTATCTTGCAAGATGGCTTGAGTGTCTCTCCCCACAGCTAGCCCTCAGTGATTACTGCGCACAAGAGACCCATCCCTCTGCTTTTCATCACCTCTAATCTTACCCTGTTTCATTTTATGGCAATTGATATATATTTACAAATCCCTTATTATTTTGTAAACTTATATGAGGCCATGACAAATGTCATGTATACCCTTCATTTTTTATAGCCTGTCCTATATGATTGATGTAAAAATATCTATTATGTGAATTAATACATTTAAATTTTTTTGGTACTGGGGATTGAACTCAGGAGCATTCTACCTCTTAGCTACAACACCAGTCATTTTTTATATTTTATTTTGAAACAGGATCTCACTAAGTTGCTGAGGGTCTTTCTGGGTTGCTGAGGCTGGCCTCAAACCTGTGATCCTCCTGTTTCAGCCTCCCAAGTACTGGGATCGCAGGTGTGCACTACCATGCTTGACTATTTTAAAATTACTTTAACAATTAAAAAATGAATAGTTGAATATGTTATTATTAAAGAAATTGTTGTAATTTGAATGCTACAACAGTGACCAATGTTCCATGTGTATGGAATATGCTGTACTTTCAAAGAAAGATCCATTTTGCTCAAGTATATTTCATTCTTCAAAAAGTAACCCTTCTCAACCCCATGTCCCCTTCAACTTACTTTTCTTCTTCTCACTTGTTATTCATAATCAAATTTTATGAAAGACTTATCTATACTTGTGGTTTCCATTGTACCAAACGATTCAGTCTTCAATTCACTGCAGTTTGGTTTTCTTCCTGACAGGCCGACAATTTAGCCAGACAATTCACCCCATGCACATTAAGCTGTGACATGACAAATAAACATACAAAAAAAGTGTCCCCTAAAAACTTCAAAAATGGAAGAAACAACTTAAAACTTGGAAATACTAGAGTTCTATTACTAGGAAGATAAAGTTCTTTAAATGGGGATTAAAATAAAGATATCTTATACAAGTGAATGTGAGATTGTTACCTACTTATCCACAACAAAGGAAATGCTGAAGGATATGTACCTCAGAAAAAAATAACAATGATCTCAGAAAGAAGCCCTAAAATGCAAGAAAAGATGTTATATAAAAACTGGTATCTCTATGAGTGAATATAAAGAAATCTGGAAAACAATTCCATTCCCAATAGCCACACCCCACAAAAAATAAAATACTTGGAATAAATCTAAGGAAGTAAGAGATCTCTATAATGAAAATTTTGTAAAATGCCAAAGAAATTGAAGAAGATCTGGCCAGGCGTGGTGGCGCACACTTGTAATCCCAGTACTTTGGGAGGCGGAAACCAGAGGATCCAGGTTTGCGCCCAGCCTCAGCTCTCCCTCTCTCTCCCTCTCTCTCTCCCTCTCTCTCTCTCTCTCTCTCTCTCTCTCTCTCTACTTAGTGAGGCCCTCCGCAACTTCGTGAGACCCGGTTTCTAAATAAAGTATAAAAAAATAGGGCTGGGGGTGTAGCGTGGAGGTAGAATGCCCCTAGTTTCAATCCCCGGTACCGCAAAAAGAAAAAAAAAGAAATTGAAGAAGATTTTAGAAGATTAAAGACTTCCTATGCTCTTGGATAGGTGAATAAATATTATCAAAATTCCCATTCCAACAAAAGTGATCTACAGATTCAATACAATCCCTACTAAAATATCAATATCATTATTCACAGAGCTAGAAAAAATAATCCTAAGATTCATATGGAAAAACAAAGGACCCAGAATAGCCAAAGCAATTCTTAGTAATAAAAATCATGCTGGAGGTATCATAATACCTGGTTTCAAATTACATGATAGAGCTATAATAATAAAAACAGTATGATATTGGCACAAAAACATACACAGGTCAATGGAATAGAATAGAAGATACAGAAACTAATTCTCACACTTACAGTCATATGATTTTTGAAAAAGATACTAAATTTATACTCTGGAAAAAAGATAGCTTTTTCAACAAATGGTGTTGTGAAAACTGGTTATCTACTTGTAGAAGAATGAAATAATCAAATCTCAATTTTTCTCCCTGCACGAGCCAACTTAAGATGGATAAAAGACCTAGAAATCAGACCAGAGGCTTTACAATCACTAGAAGAGGGCATAGGTATAACTCTCCAACATATACACACTGATAGAAACTTCCTAAATAAGACCCCCAAAGCTCAGTTAATAAAAATAAGAATTAATAAATGGCATTGCATTGGATTAAAAATCTATGTGTAATGAAAGAAACCATCAAGAGTCTGAAGAGAGAGCTTATAGATTGGGAAAAAAGTCTTTGCCAGCTACTTCTCTGATAGAGGACTAATATCTACAATATACAAAGAACTTAAAAAACTTAACATTAAAAACACAAATAACCTAATAAAAATGGGCAATGAATTTGATTGGACAATTCTCAAAAGAAGAAATACAAATGGCAAATAAATATATGAAAAAAATGTCCAACATCATTAGCAATTAGGGAAAGGCAAATCAAAACTACACTGAGGTTCCATCTAACTCCAGTTAGAATGACAATCATCGAGAACAAAAACAATAATAAATACTGGGAAGCATGTGAAGAAATAGGAAGCCTTATACACTATTGATGGGATTGCAAATTAGTATAGCCACTGTGGAGATCACTGTGGCGATTTCTCAGAAGACTAGAATGGAACTACCACATGACCCATCCATACCACTCCTTGGTATGTTTCCAAAGGAATCAAAGTGAGAATAGTATAGCAATACATGCATATCCATGTTTATAGTAGCGCCATCCACAATAGCCAAATTATGGAACCAGCCTAGGTGTCTGTCAATAAATGAATGGATAATAAAATGGTGGTATATACACACAATGGAATTTTATTCAGCCATAAAGAAGAACAAAATTATGTCATTTTCAGGAAAATAAATGGAACTAGAGAAGATTAGGCTAAGTGAGATTAGCTAGTCTCAGAAAGTGAAGGGTTTTGTTTTCTCTCAAATGTGAAAATTAGAGAATTTTGGAAACAAAAGAGACTTTAGATAAATGAGAAAAAATTCCAGTAAAAGAGTGGAAGGGTATTAAGGGAGGGAGGTGGCAGGAAGAAAATTTGAAGAAAGAAGCAGTTCAAATAATGCTATGTACATGTATGAAATTATCAACACTAATTTCATTAACATGTATGGGGAGCGGGAGGCAACTGGGGGAGATTCTGAAGGAAATATACCAAGTGCCTTGTGGATGTATGTTTTTACTCACTCTCAACCTCATTATGATGTAAAATTATAATGCACTAATAAAAGTATATTAAAAAACCATCTAATGAGGTCGAGTCCTGGACATTAAAAAATTGATTGTATAAATTAGTAATCATTTCTAATTTCTATAGATAAGATTAAACAAGGAAATTCTAAAGTAATAGTTATTAGAATATAATGAAGAATGGGTGTCCAAATATTGTTTGGATTGTAAGTAGAAATGTTGACTAACTTTAATCTTTGTTAAGTAAAATATACATTAAAATTTCTAGTATAACCCTAACAGAAAGGACTTTAGATAATTGAGGAGAGTGACCAGTAGAGTAGTGGGAGGTGAGAAGGGAAGGGAGGTTGGGGGCGGAAGGGAAGGAATTGATGAATGAAACAGTTTAGATTCTGCTGTTCTCATGCATGAAGGTATCACTACCAGTCTCACTGTTATGTATGGGGAGGGGTGGGTAGCGGGTGGAACCTGAAGGGAATCATACCAAGACCTGTGTGCATGTGTGTTTGTATGGCTTTGAACCTCACTATCATGTATAATTACAATGCATCAATGAAATAATAAGAATTAAATCTTTATAAGTTTTAAAAATATATAATAGATTTTATAACTTAAAAACCTGTAAGAGGACACTAAAAAGAAAAAACAACACAGAAAAAGGCAACTGGAAATGAAAAAATACCAAAAGTAAGGAAATAGAAAAGTGCAAAATTATTTGGTATAAAAAACCAAATATAGTTATCTTAATAAACATAAAGAGTCTAAACTCTTTCATTAAAAAAATTAATTTTACCTTAAAAAACGAAGTGAGCATTTATTGAGCACCCATATTATGCAGGAGAGTGTTGGAAGTAAGCATGTCTGGGGTGTATAAATACAGAAGATGCAGAGTGTAGACTAGGCATGAAAGAATTACATCCATAGGTAGCCATCTCTTTATATAATCAGGGTCCATACTCATGTGCAACTTTGGCCAGAACAGGTCCTAAAGCACAGAAATGGAATCATTCCTATGCCTTTATGGGCCACAACAAGTCATACTATATACATATATTATATTTTATATATATAATATATATTACAAAAGATATATCTCTTTTGTAAAACAAGGTAAAGATAACAACAAAAGATTTCCTTGAAGCAGAAAGAAAACCCCTACAAAGCAACCTAAAAGATAAACATAGTTCTTGACTCAACCATGGCCCATGGAACTAACTCCTTACCTCTGTTTCTCCCCTACCTCCCAAGGCAGCCAACTTAAGTAAAATTGTTGGTTAAGTGAAATGATCTTAGAGGAGAAATGAAGCTGGAAGATGTGGTAAATATATGTAAAGTGTATTGAAGGTCATGAATAACATCTTCTATCTAAACTGGGAGTCCAGTGATTGGCACATAGAGTTCAACATGGAATTCTGGCTGCACTGGCAAGCACAGCAAGTATGACAATCCTGTGTTGGAGATTTTTGCTTTGTCTGATGCAAAAAAATACTTGATTCATGCTGGAATTGGCATTGCACATGTAATAGAGCAATGTTCTAATCCAGCATGACCAATTCTGTTTTCCTGTGTGGAGGTGATTGAATCAGAAAATATGTGTCATTCTGGGCAAAAATATAGATAGGGGATTTTTAATTTGCTTCAGCTTTTTATCTTCCTCCTATCATTTTAATGTGCACAGAGTGTATCTTCCTATTCACTAGCGCTTTCAATCATGTCCAGTAAACACTTATCAATACAATGAAGTCTGCTTTAAAAAACACTTCCTGAACTTTCATTGTAATACAACACAAATGTGTCTTTTAAATTACCTCTATTTCCTTTGAATCTTATGACTCTCATTTATGTACTTTGTTTTTCCACAACCATTCCTTTACCAAAGTGTTTTTAGTTTAGACCAAATGGTAGCTTAAAGCTTAAAATGTAATCAGGTCTGGGCCAAAGAGAACATCCTCAGAAAGAGGCCTCCCTAACATCCCTATTCCCTGTAGTTCCTTGCTCTCAGGTCTACACCCTCTCTGTACAGTTATCAATGCCTTATTTCCTTCATAGACCTTATCACAATATAAAATGTTTAAATCTCTTAATTTTATTGGCTTTTCTTCCCACAAGAATGTCAATTTCTTTCTTTCTTTTCTTTTCCTTTCTTCTTTTTTTATTTTTTTTATGGTACTGGGGATTGAACCCAGGGGCACTCTATCTCTGAGCTACACCCCAGTCCTATTTTATTATTTTAATTTGAAACAGGGTGTTAGTAAGTTGTTGAGGGCCTCACTAAATTGCTGATGCTGGCTTCAAACCTGAGATCCTCCTGTCTCAGCCTCCCAAGTCCTGGGATTACAGGAGTAAAGAATGCCAATTTCTTGAAATCAAGACATTGGGGTTTGGGGCCATTCTTTACCCTCAAAACTACAAACATAGCCAGGTGTGTTGGTACATGCCTGTAATCCCAGAGGATCGCAGGTTCGCGGCCAGTCTCAGCCACCTAGTGAAACACTCCTCAACTTAGTGAGACCCTTTTTCAAAATAAAGAATAAAAAATAGGGCTGGGGGTGTATTTCAGAGGTAGACTGCCCCTGGATTCAATCCCTAGGACTGCAAAGAAAAAGAAACCCACAAACATTGCTTGATACACACTAGGTTTTTCATAAATATTTATAAAATTGATGAAAAATATATTTGTTTAAACTTACAGAAGAATTATTGTCATTGCATATGAATATGCTATTTTAAATTATATTTGTTAGACAATTTTTTTATAAAATTTCTTCCTATGGAATTTCCTAAGATCTTAAGGTAATATATTCAATTAGTCCAGCTAGTTCCAATGTTCTTAGAATTTATAATAGTATAACTTGTTTGTCATATGTCAGTGTTTGCTCTCTATGTGGTCTAGTTTAGTTGTCCTTTTCTTAGAGGAATTTCATTAGAATAGGTTTTGATATGAAATGTTATGGTCTACCATATAGTAACACATCATCTAGCTAATAGTTGAAATTTGAAAATTCTCAGCAATTGTCTTTTGTGTTCTCAGAAAGAGATATGAAAAGTAAATAAATAGTTGCTATGAAGTTTATGTTGTAGAAAACATATGGAATTGTGAGAGTTTTTCTTAAAATGTTTTGAATTAGAATTCTACACAATATGAAGTTGTTGATTTATCTGGAGGTAGTGAGGGCTTCAGACAAGAAGGCACTAGTGCAAGAAGAGAACATTGCCTCACCCTCCCCTCCTTCCCGTGCTCAGCACAGTGATTGACTGATAAGTTTGTATATACATCTTGTCCATTGAGGCTTTTCCCTCTTCCCCCCTCCCGTCTCCCTCAGTTAGGTCACCTTCACTCATCTAAGGTTTCTCCTCCTTTGTCTGGAGTCCCTCCTATGTCCCATTTTCTCCCTAGCTTCTGCATATTAGGAAGAACACCTGATTTTTCACTTTTTGTGACTGACTAATCTCACTTAGCATAATGTTCTCCAATTCCATCCATTTCCCTGCAAATGACATAATTTTGTTTTTTGTTATGGCTGAGTAAAATTCCATTGTGTACATATTCCATAGTTTTGTAATCCATTCATCTGAGGAATGGCTAGTTCCATAGTTTGGCAATTGTGAATTGTGCAGCTATAAATATAGATATGCATGCATTAGACTGGTAGTTTGGGTTCCACTCTTTTATGTAGATACCCAGGAGTGGTATAGCTGGGTCATATGGCAGAATAATTCCCATTCTTCTGAGGATCCTCAGAAGTTTTCCAAAGTTATTGCGCTCATTTGCAATTCCACCAACAATGTATTAGAGTTCCTACTTCTCCACATCCTCGCCAGCATTTGTTATTGTTTGTGTTTTTAATGATTACCATTCTAATTGAGGTTGGGTGAAACCTCAGGGTAATTTTGATTTGCATCTCTCTGATTGCTAATGATGTTGAACATTTTTTCATTCATTTATTGGCCATTTGTACTTCTTTTGTGAAGTATCTATTTTGTTCACTTGCCCATTTTTTGATAGGGTTATTTGGTTTTTTGTGGTGAGTTTCTTGAGTTCTCTGTATATTCTAGATATTAGCTCTCTATCATAGGAGTAGCTTGGAAAATTTTTCTCACATTCTGTCAGCTCTCTGTTGAGGTTCTTAATAGTTTTCCTTTGCTGCACAGAAGCTCTTCAGTGTAATGCAATCCCACATATTGATCCTCATTTTAATTTCTTGTGCCTTTGGGGTCTTGTTGAGGAAGTTTTTACCTGTGCCTATGTGTTGAAGTGTTGGTCCTGTGCTCTCTTCAGGTAGCTGCAAGGTCTCTGGTCTAATTTCCAGGTCTTTGTTCTATCTTGAGTTGACTGTTGTGCAGGGTGAGAAAGTGGGGTTTATTTCCTTTTTTCTGCATATGGATAACCAGTTTTGCCAATACCATTTGTTGAAGAGGCTATACTTTTTCCAGTGTATGTTTTTGGCCCCTCTATCACAAATCAATTGGCTGTAAGTGTGTGGATTTATTTCTGAGTCTTCTACTGTGCTCCATTGGTCTATGTGTCTGATTTGTGCCTATACCATGCTGTTTGAGACTCTAGCCAGAGCAATAAGGCAAGAGAAGGAAATCAAAGGAGTACAAAAAGGAAAAGAAGAACTGAAACTATCTCTCTTTGCAGATGACATGATATTATACTTAGGAGACCCAGTAAACACAACCAAAAGGCTTTTAGAACTGATCAACACATTTAGTGAAGTGTCTGGATACAAAATCAATCTTAAAAATCATAATCTTTTCTGAATGCCAATCATAAATCCACTGAAAAAGAAATTCAGAAAACATTTCCACTCATGATATTCCCAAAACAATAAAATACTTACTTAGGAATAAACCAAACCAAGGAGGTAAAAGCCCTCTACAAGGAAAATTATAAAACATTGAAAAAAGAAATTGGAGATCTTGGAAGATGGAAGTACCTCCCTTTCTCTTGGATAGGTAGAATACATATCATCAAAATGGCCATTCTTCCAAAAGTGATCTACAGATTCAATGCAATACTCATTAAAATACTAAGGTCATTCTTCACAGATAGAGAAAAATCAGTTCCTAAATTCATTTGGAACAACAAAAAACCCAGAATAGTCAAAGTAGTTCTCAGCAATATGAACCATGCAGGAGATATCACAATACCTGACTTCAAACTATACTACAGTAATAATAATTAAAGAAATCTCCCATCAAAGAAAATCCCAAGACCTGATGACTTCATAGATAAATTCTACCAAACATTTAAAGAGGAATGAATATGATAGTTCTCAAATTCTTCAAAACATTGATAAGAAGAGAACACATTCAAACTCATTTTAAAAGGTGAGAATTACCCTGATACCAAAGTCGAATAAGGTCACTAAAGAAATGAAAACTATAGGCCAATATCCATAAAACATCCAAAGCTGTTCCTCTAAGATCAGGAACAAGGAAAGGATTGTCTGCTTTTACCACTTTCCATCACGATAGTACTGGAAGTCCTAGTCAGAGCAATCAGGCAAGAGAAAGAAATAAAAGACATACAAATTATAAAGGTGGAAATAAAATTCTCTCTATTTATAAAGTTCATTATCTCACGTACATTTATAGAAAATTCCAAAGATTTTAAAAAACTGTTAAAACTAATAAAGTCAATTTGCAGGATAAAATTAGCATACAAAAATCACCTGTCTTTATATACACTCACTATGGAAGCATCTGAAAATTTAAGAGAATCATCTGATTTATAATGCCATCAAAAAGAATAAGATACTTAGGAATAAATTTTACCAAGGAGATGAAAGATCCATACACTAAAAACTATAAAATACCGATGAAAGCAATTGAAGAAGACATGAATAGATGAAAAAAATCATGTTGTTCCTGGATCTAAAGAATCAGAAATGCAAATAGCCAATATATATGAAAAATATTCAACATCATTAGCAATCAGAGAGATGCAAATCAAAATTGCAGAGATTCCATTTAACCCCAATTAGAAGGACAATCATCAAGAAGTCAATAAACAATAAATGTTGGTGAGGGTGTGGGGAAATAGGGACTCTTCTACACCATTGGTGGGATTGCAAATTAGCGCACTCTCTATGGAGATCGCTCAGTGTGGAGATTCCTCAGAAAACTGAGAATGCATCCACCACATGATTCAGCTGTACCATTCCTGGGTATCTTTCCAAAGGGACTGAAATAAGTATATTACATTAATACATGCATGCCCATGTTTATAACAGCACAATTCATAATAGCCAAATTATGGGACTAACTTAGGTATCAATCAACAGATGAATGGCTTACCAAATGATGGGATATATACATAATGGAGTTCTCCTCAGCAATAAAGAACAAAAGTATGTTATTTGCAGGAAAATGGATGGACCTAGAGATCATTATGTTAAGTGAGATTAGCCAGTCACAGAAAGTGAAGGGTTATATGTTTTCTTTCATATGCGGAAGCTAAGGAGAAATCATTGGGATACAAGAGGGACTTCAGACAGTGGAGGAGAAACTCTAGTGGAATGAGGGAGGTTGTTCAGGAGACTGGGGGGTGGGTAAGAGAGGAAGAATTAATGAAGGAAACACTTCCATTAACATTATGTACGTATGTGAAAATACCAATGCCAATCTCAATATCCTCTATGGGGAAGGGAGGGAGTGGGGAGGAAGCTGGGGAAAATTTACCAACTGCTGTGTGCATGTATGTCACTATCACTATGAACTACATTATGAAGTGAGTCTACAATGCACCAATAAAAGTATATATATATATAGAGAGAGTATATATATATATATATATATAATATATATAGAAAAGTTTATGTATACTATATAGAGAATCAGTATTGTCAAAATGCCCATACTATTGAAAATGATCTATAGATTCAATCAAAATTCCATTGTCATTTTTGATAGAAATAGTAAAAGCAATGCTTATATTCATATAGAAACAGAGAAGAACCTGAATAGCTGATGTAATCTTGAGCAAGAAGAGCAAAGCTGGAGGCATCACACATCTTATTTTAAATATACTGTAAAACTATGATAATCAATATAGTATAACACTGTCATAAAACACATAGTAAAATAAACAGAAGAGGAACCCCAGAAGTAAGACCACACAATACATAATAGGAAAGGGCTAATCTCTTCAGTAAATGATATTGGGAAAAAATGGATATCGACATCAAAAAAAAGGAAAAAATTGTATCCAATTTTATAACACAACAACATCAACATTAAAAATGGATTGAAGAGTTAAATTTAAGATCTGAAACCATAAAACTTTTGGAAGAGAACATAGAGGGAAAGCTCTATAACATAGGTCTTGTCATTGATATAGGGGGTATATCACTCAAAAGTACAGGCAATGGAAGCAAAAATAAGTTGGACTATGTCAATCTAAAATGGTTCTTCACAGCAAAGGAAATAATCAAGACAATGAAAAGGCCACCAACAGAATGGTAGAAAATATTTGCAAACCACATATCCAATTAGGGATTAGTATTCAAAATTAGGCAATGACTCTGAATAAACGTTTTTCAAAAGAAGATGTGCAAATGACCAACAGATATATGAAAAGGTACTAAACTTCATTAATCATCAGGGAAAGGCAAACAGGGAAAGGCAAATTAAAACCACAGAGACAACAGCTCACACCAATTAGTCTATTTTCAATCTGTCAAAAGATAACAAGTGTTGGGAAGGAGTTTGAAGAAAAGGAACCTTTATATGTTTTGGGTGACTATGTAAATTGGTTAGGGATTATGTAAAACACTATGAAAGTTTCTCAAAAAATTAAAAGTAGAACTACTGTGTGATCTAGTAATTCTAGGTCTGTGTGTGTGTATGTATGTGTATGTCCAAAGAAAATAAAACCAGTATATCCCATGCTCTTCACAGTATTATTCACAGTAGCCAAGATGTGGAATCAGTCTATGTGCACTTTGGCAGATGAATGGATAAAAAGTGTGGTACATTACAAAATGGAATATTATTTAGCATTAAAGAGAGAGTCCCTGCCTTTACTACAACATGGACATTGTGCAAGTAAAATAATCCAGACACAGAAAGAAAAATACTGCATGATCTCACTTACATGTTAAAATCTAAACAAGTCAAATTCATAAAAACAGAGTAGAAGGGTAGTTACCAGGGCTCAAAGGATGGGCCAATGGGAAGGTTTGGGTTAAAGGGTACAAACTTGCAGTTCCCAAAAGAATACATTCTGAAGACCTAATATACAGCATGGAGATTATAGTTAATAACAATATATTGTATACTTAAAATTGGCTATGAGAATATGTCCAAAGTAGTCTAAGTATATGTGAGGTGATGGATATATGATTGTGGTAGTCATTTTGTAAGATACACATATATCAAAAGATTATATTGCATATTTTGAATATATACAATTTTGTTAACTATACATCAATAAAGCTGAAAAACAAAAAAACATACAAAACATAAAATAAATAGCTTTTACTGTATTTTGAAATCAATTCAATGAAATAATCTTTCACTAAGAATTTTGGATGTGATCCTCTATAAATATTCTTCTGTATTTTCTACTATCATAATCAAATCCCAAAAGATGAATAGATATACTCTGATCAAAATCCATGGGGAAATCTTATGTTACCCTTTGGGATCCTCACCTCCTTTTGACATTTTAGGACTATAGCATTTAGAGGAGTCATGTGGATCATAGATATACAAAAGTTGAAGTTTCCCTTACTCCTATATAATATTTTAATTAGATGTATGTCCTTCCAATATATAGAAACCATTCATCAAAATTACTAGGGAAAAACTAGGTTCCTTCTCCAAAGAGCAGTGAACTTTGTAGGTAAGAATAAATACAGAATGTGGTGGAACTAAAGAAGGTCGGTATGCAAAGAGAGGTCACCCTGGCCCATTCAACTCTCTGTAGATACTTGTTTGAAACACAAAAATAAATATTTTGGGGGGAGAGAGATTAAATAATTTGTCCATAGTCATAAAAAATTTCAAGTATCTTTGAGTGCCAGGATTCCATGTGGTCATATTAGGCTGTTTTAATATGAGTAAATTTCAAAGTGATGACCTGAGTCATTGAAAAAAGGTTTTCATTTCTTTTGGATAACTTTTATTTAATATGATGACATTATGTGTGATAAACACTCTTGCACACATGTGTGCATGTATGATGTTCATACCCTGACATATATCAAAATGTATAATTACAATGCACCAATAAATGAACATAAAAAACACTCTTGCTTTAATAACAGGCAGCTATGAACTGTTAAGATATACAAACAGTGATTTATAGTATTATTTAGCTTCTACTAGAGAGTTGTGTGGTATTGTGCAAGTTAAATAAAGAAAAGTAAGTTCTATCACACAGAATTTCTGAGAGGGTTAGCTATAGCACATATGTTGCTCTTAGCACATTGACTGGTCCAGAGCAGGTATTTATGTTGAAGTAATAACTTCCTGTCAGGCAAGGTGGCACATGCCTGCAATCCCAGTGGCTCAGGAGGCCAAGGAAGGAGGATCATAAGTTTGAGGCCAGCCTGGGCAATTTAGCAAGACTTTGTCTCAAAATAGAAAATAAAAAGTGATGGGGACATAGCTCAGTGGTAGAATGGCCCTGGGTTTAATCCACAGAGCTCCTCTAGACAAAAAATAATAACTTCCATGATCTACATTACCAATTTACCTACTTCTATAAGTCTATACTTACTTATTTTTCAATTAACCATCAATCTTTTATGTATTTATTAACAGTATTATCTTTCTCAGAGACATCTGGTCACCATCTGCCATTGTTCAGAAAACCCAAGTGCTCACTCAGTTCAAAAGGAGGTTAGCACTATTTTCAGACACTAATCAGTCAGAAAAATAATTGATCCGTGGTTGCCATTGGTCACTTCCTCTTAATCCCCATGGGAGCTGATGGATGACATGTGTGAGGGATGATGATTTTTTTTTTATCACAGCAAGGATGTTCCACATTGAGAATCAAAATTGTAACACTTTCTGTTCTTATGCCCACGCTCAGTTATTGATCCACAAAACAGCCAACACACCAGGGAAGTTGGTTTGGTAACACCATCTCTCCTCCTATGTACTTTGGCTGTTGGGGTGAACATCAGACTTGGGGTTATACAAATACATCCTAGGAGCCCTTCTGAACCAGCAGATTCAGCCAGGAGCATTTGGGGCGGGGAATTGTTTCCTGCTGTGTCTTTAGCACTTTGATTTGTGATTGGCTCTTAATGGATGAATAAGTTAATAAATGAATGAAAGAATGAATGATTTCACTTAAGTCACTGATACTGAATCTCATGGAGCATGACCAGAGGCCTTGGACCTTTCCCTTCCACAGTTCCTTAAGCAAATTGGTTCATCTCTTCTCCCAAGACTGTCTCTGTGCACCAGAACTTTTTGTTTTGTTTTGTTTTAGTAAGAGGGCTACTCATTTCAGCCTGTACAACTTTGTATTACACCCTTCCTATTGGACAAAGATGCTCCTTCCTATCACTCAATGCACAATAGTTATTCATGATGCCACACAATACATTCTTCTCAGGAAAGTAGTCCTATTTCACGTGATGTTTTGCTCTTGTTGTTAATGGGAGGCAGCTAGCAATTCTTCTTGCCTTCATAGGGCAGGCTGTTTGTTGGCTCAACAGACATGTTGTCTATTACATTTAGAATGAGTGCCATTAAAATAGTTCAGTGTTACTACTAATAGAGATTTTTATTTATTTAGAAACTTAATACATAAAGAATATCTTCATTCATGATGCTGGGTGAATGCTGCATTAAAATATGGCTTCAGAAAAGATAATGTTAGTGTCAAGAGATTTATTTTAGTTCCTAAAATACCAGTGACCCTCAGGCAACCATGTATACACTGAAAAGTGTATACAACCATGTATAGCTAAGTCGCATGAAAGTAAAGTTAATCATAGCAATGGAAGATAAGCAAGCAGAACACTTCTTTTAGTACTATCTTTGTGGTATAGGAAAGCCCATTTGTGGCCAATTTTGTGAGGTGCCTCACTGAACATATTGTTGACAAAATGATACATATTTATTTTGTGTGGGGGGTACCGGGGATGGAACCCAGGGGCATTCTACCTCTGAGCTATACCCCCAGCACTATTTTTTATTCTTTATTTTGAAACAGGGTCTCACTAAGTTGCGGAGGGCCTCACTAAGTAGCTGAGGCTGGCCGTGAACCTGTGATCCTCCTGTTTCAGCCTCCCAAGTACTGGGATTACAAGCAGCTTTACCAACTGAAGTTAAGACAAAACTTTCTGATGATTAGTCTTACTACAGAGAGGTCAATCTGCCTTTTTCCCCCTATAAATCTTCAACCAGAGAATTGAGGAAAGATGATCAGCTTATAGCAGCTGGGAAGCAGAGAGACAAAGAGAGGAGGGACCAGGGTTAGGTGTAGACCCCACGTCCACACACCCAGTGACCTACTTTCTCCAGCCTTTCCCCGCCTGCCTATAGTTGCCACCTAGTAGTTCATTCTGATTATTAGTTCATCAAATGGATTAGTTCACTGAAGAGACCAGAGCACTCACAATCCAGTCATATCTAAATCATAACACCTTCTGATACAAAAATCCTATGATTATTCTTGTGGTTTTTCAGTGTTGTTAGTATTCAGTTCCTAGTTTACATCTTTAACACATGTTTCATATATATATATATATATATATATATATATATAAAATTACAAATTATATATATATAATTATAAATTATAAGTTATATATATATAATTGTAAATAAAAACTTTAGCAAATATACTTTTGAATATTCACACAGTTCAACCACATTGCCAAATGCTTTTATGGTTGACTGTCATTAACATTTGTTTTTCATGAAGATAAAATTTACCCAGGAAGAAACTAAGTTGTAGTTTTCTTTAGTTCTCTCTTGGAGATTTTCTCTTCCCTTTGCACAATCCCATCCATCTTTCTCCTTTTTTCCCTTTTCATTTGTTAATGTCACATTTGCTTGAGGACATGTGCTATAATCACGGAAAGCTTTTCTCTCTTTCAGCCTGAACCATTTTCTCTTTTCAGGACTTCCTTTTAGTGTGTTTTAAATCTGAAAGAAGGAAGCAGGTAGACGAATTTCAATAAATAAGTAGCATAATGGACTCTTCTAAGGATTTTAGATAAAGCGAAATTTACTTTTTGGAAGTTTTTTGACAGACTTTTGTGCATGTTCTGGCATAGTGAGGTAGCATCCCTATATATACTTTATATTACGAATTATTCTCCATGTATGTACAGCACAGCCAAATAAAACCTAATCCTAAATATGTAAATAAAATGCTATGCACTTATCCATTTTTTTGAGATTTGTGTTAAGACTGCAATTCCCCCTGTTTTTAACTCCCTTGACCAAGAGACTATCAAGTAGATGGGTCAGTATTGCAGCAAATGACTGGATTTATAAGATGGAAAGTAATGAAAAATTTTATCAAATTGTAATTTGGGCCTCTACTCTCTTCTTTTCTGTGGTCAGCATGTGCTCAGAAAATGTCTGTGGCTGAGTTGTCTGAGGGAAGGCTTGGCCAGCTCCAGCTGAGAGAAGGCTGGGCTAAGGCAGCGGGTTGCAGAACTTAGTGTAAAACAGAATCCTGAGGGCCTTGTTAAAATACAAGCGCTGAACCCCCTACCTGCAGTTTCTGGTTCAGCAGGCCTCCCTAACGAGTTCCCAGGTGATGCTGATGCTGCCGGTAGAACGTGAACTGGAGAGAGACCTGGGTAAGGACCTTCGTCTGGCCATCTTGTCTGAATCTGGTTTTGACCTATAGTTGTGGGGCAAGTGAACGTTGAGATTCTCTCTGTGTCGTGCACATTTACCGAAGTTTAGCTATGTCTTTATTTTTTATGGGAGGGGGAGTGGAAGAGCAGAGAAATACAGCTTTTATCTTGTGCTGTGATTGTGCTCAGCGATTCAGTTGCAGGTCATAGAGAATTACCATCTCATCAATAGGGAGTGTTTGTCCCCATGAAGATATTCCTCCTTCCAAAGTCATGCTGCCTTGGGGATTTGAAGGTCTACTGAATGCTGAATATTTTACTTGGCCTGGATACATAACTGAATATTTTATTTTGTCAAGTGCATTCTTGTCTATTCAGTGCCTTCAGTAGTTCCTCTCCACCTATGCTGACTCCGAAGGTGACCCATAAAGAGCCCTGCGGCTAATCCGAGTCCTTAGCAACCTATTTCAAGTCTGGCATTTTGAAGACCAGTTTATAATTCCTTGTGCTGGTGCGGGGGCTCTCTTGGCCCTTTGCCTCTTGTTTGTATTCTCACGTACTAACTGGCCTCTGTGACTGGATGCTTCTACTGGACTTTCTGCATAGGTTTTAAGTTCCAGTTTTTCTCTTTTGTTCATGCTCCGAGGCCCATATCAATCTCATTCCACCTCTAGCTCCAGCTTAAGATTCCACACCAAGTCTAGGTCTCTGAGCTTCTATTTCTCTCTGTGTTTTGATGGAGCTTAATATACACATATATTTTTTCCATTCACTAGGTGAGAAGATACGTTGTATAATATTTATGAAAATAAAATTCTCCTAATATCTGATGCTATATAATATTGAATTTAGAATTCACGTACACTTCAAGATTGCTTGAACTCAATGCATACCCATCGCCATATTTTCAGTTTCAAGTGTCAGAAAAGGTGGCCCAGTCTAGCTTAAAGAAAATGAATTTTATGGCTCACCTGAAGTGAGAATTTGGGAAAGAAGACTGGCTTTAGATGTAGCTTGAAGCAAAGTTTCAAGTAGCAATACCAAGGTCTGGTTTCTGTCTTTGTTTTCAGTTCACTTCTTCTGGGTTAGCTCTTTTCTCAAAGAGGTTCTGCCTAGCCAGGCATGGTGGTGCACAGTTGTAATCCCAGTACTTGGGAGGCTGAGACAGGAGGATCACTGGTTCAAGGCCAACCTTAGCAACTTTGCAAGATCCTGTTTCAACATAAAGAAATAAAAATAAAAAAGGGCTGGGGTATAGCTCAGAGGTAGAATGCCACTGGGCTCAACTCCTCATACCAAAAAAAGAAGTTGTGTTTTTCATAACAACTCTAGTCATGCAAATTCACACCTGCATGGCCCGTGGAAAGAGAGAGCGCCCTTTCTTTCAGCTTCCCAGAAGGAATCCCTGAGATTTGCTGACTGTCCTTGCTGAGATCATGTGATATCTTTGGACCCAATCACTGTGGCCAGCAGAAAACCAAGGGTTAGTAGTTTTATTGCTGGATATTATGCATCCTTGGAGCTGAGCAAAGAGTCCCAGTTGGACCATCTGATTGCTGAAGGTGGACCCATACATAAAAGAGAGAGGGCCTCTCCCATGTATGCTATTCAGAGGATGGCTGAAGATTTTAGAAAACGTTTTCTTTACCTACTGATCTGTCATGTTTCCCTTTCAAGCCATCAACTTTTTTTGATGACTTTTTTTCTCAGTTGAACGTAATGCAAATGCCGTTGGATGCCAGCAGGATTTATAAGAGATACATAATGTTTAGGGATCAAGACGTCCAAAGCACACATTGCTGTTATGTTTTCCTGCCATACTTACTTGAAATCAGATCAGACCTAGAGTTTAAATACAAGAAATTTAGGAGGATAGAAAATTATTACATTGTAGCAGTATGGGAAAAAAGCATATTTCACTTTACTCTTGGCATCAATAGAATATCATGTTTGCTTTAGAATTTATCATTCTTAAAATGCCTAAGAGGGAAGAACACAAAATTAATTAAGAAATCAGAAGCAATTATAACTCACTAAGTAGCAAATAATAGCATTGTTCTATGGGTATAGTTACACAACTTCTGGGCTCTTTCCCATCCCTGCACAGGGTCTCAGAGTAGTCCCCTTTAAAATAAGCTCAGATTGTTTTTGCTGGCTGCTGAGACTCCCCCATTTTGCTTTCTGCCTCACTCAGTCCCATGTCCGTACTGCGGCCTGCACAGCCCAGGGTGCTCCAGCACTATTACTTTTCTTGCTGAGTTCTGTCTCCCTCCTGCTCACTTACTCTGTGACAGCTATGCCGACTGGCTCCCAACACCAATTGGTGTCACACCCACCAAACTTGTAGCTGCCACGGGGCTGTCACATGTCCTGCTCTGTCTGCCCCCCTTATATGTCTGTGTGACTTCCTCCTTCATTTCACAGTCCGCTCCAGTGTCCCCTTCTCTCAGTTACCTTCTATTTCTACCCAGTCTCACATAGCACCCCAACTTATGGCTCCTCATCCTTGAATTTTACTTTATTTTCCACCATGGACCTAAATACATGACATTATAATCTATATATTTTACTTTTTTTAAATAACTGTTCTCTCACAAGACTGTCTACCCCAGAAAGCAAGAGCTTGTTCAGTTTTGATAGCGGTATACTCTGCCAGAATGGTTCCTAGCCTGTAGTTGGCTCTTTATAATTATTTGTTAAATCAATTAATGGATACCCTCTAAATTTTTCATTATTTTTAGTAATAATTTATCATAGGTGAAATTTATGAATTGTATAGGAATAGCCTCAGCAGTTAAGGCATGATAATTTTGGTTCATGTAGATTTCCCCAGAGACTGGTATTTGGTTTGGTCAGTTTAGTCTCTGCTGACATTTTAACATCTGGACCTGGGAAACATTTTCCTTTTGTGTGTGTGTGTGTATGTGTGTGTGTGTGTGTGTGTGTGTGTGTGTGTGTGTGGTACTAGGGATTGAATCCAGGGGCATTCTACCTCTAAACTAGACTCCCAGGCCTATTTTATATTTTTTTCAAAACAGGGCCTCACTAGGTTGCCAAGACTCTCACTACTTGCTGAGGCTGTCCTCGAACCTGTGATCCTCCTGTCTCAGCCTCCCAAGTACTGGGATTACAAATCTGTGCCACCATGCCCGGCTACATTTTCCTTTTTGAAGGGCTGAAGAGTCACATCAGACTGAGAACTTTTGTAAGATTGGTCTTGAAACAAAGAATAGTGAAAGCCTGATTTCTGGAAATTCTTTGTAACTTGAGTTCTTTCTTTTTTTTTTTTTTTGCGGTACCGGGGATTGAACCCAGAGGCATTCTACCTCCGTGCTACACCCCTGGCCCTATTTTTTTATACTTTATTTTGAAACCAGGTCTCACGAAGTTGCGGAGGGCCTCACTAGGTAGAGAGAGAGAGACAGAGAGAGAGAGAGAGAGAGAGAGAGAGAGAGAGAGAACTGAGGCTGGCCGCGAATCCCGATCCTCCGGTCTCCACCTCCCAAAGTATTGGGATTACAAGCGTGCGCCATCACGCCCAGCTACTTGAGTTCTTTCAAAATTGGAATTTTTTTTTCTGTAATATAGACAAGATACCCGTGTTAGTCCAGTCTCCAGAAGCTACTTAACCCCTAGGTACCTAAGGAAATGTTGATCTAATTATAACAGGTATAAAGTATGATCTAATTTATACCTATTCCATTGCTTCTCTGGAATGTTTCATTAATAATTAGGGACTTCAGGGCCAAGTCCTTCAGCTTTCCCCTTCTCTGCTTCAGAGGACTGGGATGAGACACGCTGGCACAAAACGTTTTAGGTGTTCATTCCTTACGTCTGTGTCAAGGATACTGAGTGTTCTGAGTTGACTTTTAAGAGCCAACTGCATTTTCCTTTTCAACTGGGAGATGGGGGGAAAAGATGGCTGCAGGTGCAAAACTTTTTCCCACAAGAATCCCTAGCTTTGAATCTACACATTCAGGATCCATTGTTTGTAGAATATTTGAGGGTTCGCCTTTATATATAAAACCAGAAGCAAAAAATGTCAAAGATTCAAGTGGGATACTTCTGGCTGGTTGAAATTTTAGTTGTATCATATAAGTTAAAGCCTGCGCTTGAAGTGAGGCGTGGAGTGGGGGCTTGAGAGAGCTACGCTTGTGGCGAGCCCTGCGCTGAGGTATTAATGAGGAGGCTTAACTGCCTCTCAGGCTTTCCCAACTTTTAGGACGAATCTATTGTTAGTATCTCAAACTCTGCAGGTGACCTAAATTCTTCAGATTTCAGGAAATCAGTCAATCATTTGTCTAGAATGGTTTGCAAACACTGATTCATAGCTGATGACCGAGAAACAGCCTTAGGGAAAGTTACGCCAAAAACTTTCTCATACCATCACCTACAAGTCTATGAAGACAGGGATTTCTGCATGTTTCGCTCACTACGGTGCCCCAGTGCCCAGAACTGGAACATGGTATATTCTCAGTAAATATTTGTTGAATAATTTAGTTGGACACTGGTCCCTCTTCCTCATTAAGAGGCCCATAGGGGTAATCATCTCCATTTCCATATCTGCCATCAAAGACTTGAACAGGTGACCCAGGCATAGTCCACAAACATTTCCTTTTGGGGTGTCTGGACCTGGGAGAAGCGATTCCGGTTCATTTAGATGCTCTCTACAGTGTCAACAGTGACACTGAAGGCCTGGAGAGGCAGTGTCAAGTCTCTGCAGCAGTGGCTGCTGTGCTCTTCAGAGCCGAGGTGGCTAGGTCCCATCCAGCCCTTCTCTTGGCTGCAGCTGCAGTTCTCACTGCCAACCCTCCCCTGAGGTCTGACTGTCTTCTAAACCTGGCTTTCTAGCTTCTCTACTTAGTCTTTATCATATCTCTTACTATTACCTAAATGGATACATTGTCGTTTGCACCCAAGAATCTTAATGGATATAGGCAGAGGGGAACAAAAGACCCATAAAATTGAGAAGTTAGCTTTAGGGGATTCTGTTCATGTCTTAGTCTGCTCATGCTACTATATCAGAATTTATTCCTTGCAGTTCTGGAAGCGGGGAAGTCCAAGACAAGGGCCCTGGCAGACTTGGTATCAGCTGAGGGCTTATTTCGTGATTCACAGATGGCACCTTCTCACTGTGCCCTTACGGGGGTAGAAATGGCAAACATGCTCCCCCAAGACTCTAGTGAGGGCACCAACTGTGCTCATGTGCACCCCATCCTCATGGTGCAGTCACCCCCCAAGGCACCACCTCATCACGCCAGCACTCTGGAGGGGGTTAGGGTTTCAACATATTAATTTGGGGGTGGAACAAACAATCGGATCATAGCAGTGATCAAGAAGTAGCACAAATTTCCCATGCACGATGACAATTAGAGGGAACATCTGAACCCTGGGCACTGAAAGCTTAAGAAAAACTGGGTCGCCGGGCATGGTGGCACACGCTTGTAATCCTAGTACTCGGGAGGCAGAGACCGGAGGATCCGGGTTCGCGGCCAGCCTCAGCTACTTAGTGAGGCCCTCCGCAACTTCGTGAGACCCAGTTTCAAAATAAAGTATAAAAAATAGGGCCGGGGGTGTAGCTCGGAGATAGAATGACCCTGGGTTCAATCCCCGGTACCGCAAAAAAAAAAAAAAAAAAAAAAAAAAAAAAAGAGG
>PVJS01013232.1:0-42433 GCA_004027185.1 Glis glis | reverse complement strand
TCTCTCTCCCTCTCTCTCTCTCTCTCTCTCCCTGTCTCTCTCTCTCTCTCTCTCTCTCTCTCTCTCTCTACCTAGTGAGGCCCTCTGTAACTTCGTGAGACCTGGTTTCAAAATAAAGTATAAAAAAATAGGACCGGGGGTGTAGCGTGGAGTAGAACACCCCTGGGTTCAATCCTCCCAAGCAATGATTTCCTATTCTTACCTTCCTGCTCCTAGCCCCTGGTAATCTGTAATTTACTTTCTGTCTCTATGAAGTTGCATATTCTAGAAATTTCATATAAGCAGAAACAAACAATATTCCTCAAGACATTAAATGTAGAAGCATCATAACTCTGCAACAATTCCACTATTAGGTATATCCACTCAAAAGAATTGAAAAACCAGGACTTGACAAGATATTTGAATCCAATGTTCATTGCAACATTGTTCACAATAGCTAAAAGCTGGAAACAAACCAAGTTTCCTTCAAGAGATGAAGACGTTAAAATGTAATATACATGATAGAATATTATTCAGTCATAAAAAGGAATGAAGTTTTGATACATCATATTATCTAACTACCACATTGGAAACGGACCCTGAGCCATTACAACATGGATGAACCTTCAAAACATTATGCTACATGAAATAAACCAGACAGAAAAGGCCAAACTTGATATTTTAGACCCTCAAATTCCCTGGCCCACAAGTATATATCTATCTACTCCATTAAGCAAGTCAAAACATAAATCAGGTAGTCTAAGTATTGCTATAAAAATGGGCTTCAGGATCTATATTTCTCGATTACTTATGATCTATTGGCTTTCTATCTGTATTCAAAAATAAAGCATTCAGAGTAGGCCAATCAGCATGCCTAAGATATAATTCTTGTGTCACGCATTTATATTCTAATTAGAGAAGCACTATTTACTTTCTAGTAACTACATAAAAGGCAGTATCTACAATTATGTAGGTGCGAACAGCCCTATTTTGTTCATTTCTGGCTGAAAGTGATAACAAATATTATTGATTGAAAAAGTTTTAGCTGTTAAATACATAAAATTACCATCAAATTTTAGAATACACTTTGATTGAGCCAGGCGTGGTGGCGCACGCTTGTAATCCCAGTACTTTGGGAGGCGGAGACCGGAGGATCCGGGTTCGCGGCCAGCCTCAGGTCTCTCTCTCTCTCTCTCTCTCTCTCTCTCTCTACCTAATGAGGCCCTCCGCAACTTCGTGAGACCCGGTTTCAAAATCAAGTATAAAAAAAAAAAATAGGGCCAGGGGTGTAGCGCGGAGGTAGAACGCCCCTGGGTTCAATCCCCGATACTGCAAAAAAAAAAAAAAGAATACACTTTGATTTATAAATATATTGTTTCTGGGATGACTTAATGAGAATGAAAATGGAACTGATTTTAGAATTAGGGAACATGATCACCACAGTTTATCACAGTCCACAAAGTAGATGCTGACCTGCAACAGGATTTTGTGCTTTCAAAATTACAATTTCAACCAGTATTTATTCACCATAACTATCAGCCTGGCATAGTAGCTATGCATGAATGATTGAAAAATGGCTTGTGAAAATTGTAAATCTGATATTTTCCTTGATTTATTACATTTTAGAGGTACTGATGTCTGTATCTACAAACGTGAATGAAGCTTATATATTTTGCCTTGTATGGTATAATGAATGTAATTTCCTTTAATAATAAAGTCTTGTCAACTATTGCATCAAGCTGATTAAAAATCAACATGCCTCATAGCTTCCAGTAGAGCACAGATTATTCCTTTTGTTTTTTTTTTCTTCTGGTACTGGGGACTAAACCCATGGGTATTCAACCTCCAAGCTATACCCCCAGCCCTCTAATTTTGAAACAGGGTCACACTAGGTTGCTGAGAATCTCACTAAATTGTTCACGCAGATTTTAATCCTGTAATCCTCCCATCTCAGCCTCCCAAGTACTGGATTACAGGTATATACCACCATGCCTAGCTCCAAATTTAAAAAGAAAAAATTATTTATGGAAATCAGACATTTTGAAAGGATCCTTTCATTCAATCTTAGAATTTTTTTTAAATGATAATGGTATTTGATAATTTTTTTCACTAGTCCTGTTTGCAATGACCATTATTTTTAGACCAGTGGGATACCTGACCATTCTTACTTTCTTATTTATTTTATCATAAAATAAGAAAATAACAATTAATGTGACTGTCATGTCCAGAGAACCTAATATGCATGCGCCAGTCACTAGACAAGGTTCTTTATGGCCACTAACCCTCAAACACCATAGGCTTGTATCTTCACTGTGCAGATGAGAGAATTGAGAACCAGAAAGAAAACTAAGAGTACTCATAAGGTCTGTGTAAATATCACATCAATGCTTTGTCCACCTCACCACCCTCACTGCTATAACCCACACATGAAAAACTCTGCAAAAAAAAAAACTTATTTCCCCTGTTTGAAGCAGTGAGCATTACCTCCCCTCAGGAATACGTAGGATACAACTAATATGCTATCTTCTCTAGAAAGCATCCCATCTCCTGAAGCTAGGTTAGGTGTGCTTACCTCTAGTATAGAACCTTTCACCTTGGTTTTAATTATTTGCCTATACTTGTCTACTCTTTCCCAAACTAGAAGAGAACAGGTATGTATAGACTAGACTAGACTAGACATATGTGTGTGTGTGTGTGTATGTGTGTGTGTGTGTGTGTGTGTGTGTGTGTAATTGGTATATTATATATATATATATATATATATATATATATATATATATATTATTGGTTAAATGTGAAATACATGGGAAAATATTCAGAAGCAACTTCCTTTGATGTCCATGAGGCTTTCTGGTCAAGAAATAAAACTTTTGGGGAATCTGTTATATCCTTTCTATTGTGTCCTGTTGACCTCTTGAATACCCTAACTCATCTGTCCATCAGTTTGGTTCCAGGTTCTAATCCTTTCTTCCCTATTGCTTTCAGCATCCAGATGGATTACTGATATAACTCAGGGGCATTCTACCTCTGAGCTACACTCCCAGCCCTATTTTTTATTCTGTTTTTTTTTTTTGAAACAGGGCTTCACTAAGTAGCTGAGGCTGGCCGCGATCCCGTATCCTCCAGTCTCAGCTCCCAAGTACTGGGACTACAACTGTGCGCCACCAGGGGTTCAATCCCCAGTACTGAAAAAAACAAAACAAAACACTTCACAATACTTTGTTTTTCCTCTGCTTCCTCCTCTAAGCTTCTTCATATACTCATATGACCAGTAGTGAAACAGCAGCATTGCATAGAGTTGAAGAGCCAGGCTGCTTCTAAATTCCACCTCTCCCACTTAGTGTCTGTGTGGTTTGGACATATTACCTAACTACTCTGTTCTTCAATTTCTACATCTGTAAAATGAGAACAATACAAATATTTACCTCAAAGAATTTTCACCCAAACAGAATTGGTATTTGTTACAATGGCTTAGAATGGTGGTTGGGGAAAGGATGCCTATGGATTAAGACATCTCTGCTGCTTAGGTTTACATGGATTTACATGAAATAAAAATGGTTTTGCATTTTTTACATTGTTGTAATTCAAAAGAAGCATAATATTTTGTGAGACATCAAAATGATATGAAATTTAAATTTCAGCATTCATGCATAAGGTTTTATTGGAATATAAGCCATAGTCATCCATTCGTTTATAATCCATAGCTGCTTTCTCAGTACAGTGACAGAGTTGCATAGCTGCAATGGAGAGTGCAGGGCCCAAAATGGCTAAACTATTTGCTATCTAATCTGAGTCCTGCGGGATGAATAGGACTTACCAGTGAAGGAAAGAGGGCAAGAAACAGCAAATATGGCAGCACAAATACAACAAGGCACAGGGTTCAAGAAAATGAAAGCAGTCCTGCTTGCCCAACAAGACAGCAGCACAACAAATTCAGCTAGACAAATTTTCCCTGAATGCCCCAGGGTGACTGAAAATCTCTGGAGAAACAGGACACCTGTCATGAATTCACTGCCACAAACTCTAAACAAGCATCTCAAGGTCAAAAGAACAAAAGAGAATGGATATATTAGGGCCTCAAAATGTTTTGTTTCTTAACACCAATCTACTCACCCACCCCTAGATGTATTGCTGGACTAAATTTCTTTTAGTCTCTAAAATGTACCTTGAACTCTATTTTTTCCCATCTTTCTTCAATTGGCTAAGAATAGTTGACTGATTTTTTTTTAACCCTGTCATTAGAATCATCTGAAGAACTTTTAAAACATATGGATGCCCGAGTCCCACCTCAGAACTAATAAACTAGAATGACTGGGGTGGGGTCCAGGCATCACCCATATGTTTAAAAAGTTTCCCAGATGAATCCAATGTGTAGTCATGGATGAAACCAGGTAGATTCAGAACTAGTCAACCTTCTGTTGTAAACCTAAGTGTGAGATTCTGCAAGAAATCTTGACTTACCGCTTCCAGGTGGACTAGGTGACCCTCTCATAGTTCCCTATATTCCCATTGCATGGTCCCATGCTCTATTTAATGTGCTTAATTGGCTCATAGTGACTCTATGCTACAGGCACAATCTGTAGTATGATTTTTCTGTTCCCTGTGTATCTCATAATTTATTGCTTAACATTTGCTTCTCCTGATAGGTTGTCAACCCTCTGACAGTAAACATCGGTGCTATTTATGTCCACTGTTATACTGCCAAGGCATACCAGCTGAAGCACAGTAAATAATCAGTAGAGACATAGTTAATTAATGGATGAATGAGTGGCTATGAGTAGCTACATCCTGTCTTTTAGTTGAAGCATCTTTCCCACCAATCTGAGAAAGGAAAGGGAGAATGTTGGAAGCGACTTTTAACAACTTCAAGAGCTTTCCAAATTTGGTCATTTCTACTGTTTGGTTCAGGTATGGCAAAAAACAGGTGTATACTACAAAGCAACCTTTCTAGTATAGATGCTTTCCCAATTTCTACAGATTCGCTTATCTTTACCCTGTACCTCACATCAAAGGTCATATATGAAGCATATCGTCTAGGAAAGGAATTAATTTTTTTAAAAGAGAGAAAAATTCTAAACCATCTCTTACCCACAGAATGCTTTCCTTCCCCAGGTAAGAGCCAGGTGTGCTGCTATGTGTGTGTGGTGGTAGGATGTGGGACTGACAAAAGGGAGATAGTAACTGTTAATTATAATTTACCTATTAACAATACTCTGCTATGTTTCAAAATCATGTGATCTCTTAATAAAATGCCTATGACTTAGGATCTGACAAGTGTGTAAACAAAAATTAATAACTCCATTTCTTCAGTTTGAACTGCCCAACTTCTAACCCAGGCTCAGCATTTATTATCTATATGTTCTGAGTGAGCTACTTATCTCTACATTAATTAGTTTATTCAAATCAACCTCATTTTCAGATTTAGATATAAGAAAGTTAATCAATGAGAAGACTATGTTCAAAACTATTAGACTATTACCTATTAGACTATTACTATGTCTAATGCATAGTAAATACTCAATAAAAATGATATCTAAAATTATTATTACCTGCCAGGCTTGGTGGTATATGCCTGTAATTCCAGCTACTCTAGAGGCTCTGGCAGAAGGATTTCAAGTTCAAGGACAGCCTGAGGAATTTAGTGAGACTCTGTCTCAAAATTAAAAATAAAACAGGCAGGGTGTGTAGCTCAGTGTTAGGGAACCCCTAGGTCCAAATGTTTATACCACAAAAAGAAATTATTATTCCCTAAAAATTTCTCTCTCTGAATATTTCTAATGGGTCTAGTGAGTACCTTCCACATTCCCCCATAACTGTAATCAACTTGATTCCTATTATCTGTTTTCCCATGGGGAAATCTTTTTATAGCAGAGTAGAACACTGAACAGTTTTCTATCTCTAAATGTTCAGTACATGCAATGCATGAGAATTATGTATTGCATAGCAATCTCCTCAGCATGCTCATACGTTATTCCAGATACATACAACCCCAGGGGTTTTCCAGGAACTTAGCTTACACAACCAAATGGGTCTCAAATCTATATTTTCATGTTCATCACTCTGGTACCACCCTGTAGCACATTCTGACATTAATAGGTTGCTATCATTAATACTCTCCTCCTTTCATTTTTTCTTTTCATTACATAGAAATTGGTATAACTATAGCTTAAATACAGTAACTCTGATGTGAGGCATTTATTAAAAGGCTTAAAATCTAATATTATGGAGTATTTCCTCTGGCACTATTCTCTCATTTATTTTAAAAGTACATATGTTACATATCAACCTTGTATTAGAAACCAACATGAAAGGGTCAGAAAATCAAATATATTGACCTGAATTCTCTCATATTTAAAAAGGTATATACATTTATCTTTATATGACTATGTACTGCAAATGTTATCAATGGAAATTATATCAGTTTCCTATGTTCTAATACAACCTTTTTTAGCTGAAATTGCCAGATGTTTTTATTAATATTCTGCAGTCTAATCTTTTTAGCTAAAATGGCACAAAATGGGAGAAATGAACTGCTTAAATACATTAGTAAATTTTGAGACTATATAAGAAACTCTTATACGGTTTATTATTCTAGTTCTGAACTATTGAGGAATTAAGAGGAATGCATAGAATACAGGATGCTAGATTTAGCTTTAATTAAGAACAATGAAAGAATTTCTTTGAGTAGTAGCATATGTGTTCACATTCTTGACAATATCTAATATGTAATTGCATTCTAGTTCTTTAGCTGAGAATATCTTCCATCTACTATCATCGTCACTGCTCTCTTAAACCAGTGACACAAAGTAAAACCCCCATTACAATTTATACATAACTATATGTCTTAGAACAGCTAGATCAATGTCCATGGTATCTATCAAATAAGAAAACATGCTTTTGTATGCAGGATGTAGCTATCATTGCAACTATGTGTAAATTTGTAAAACGAAATGAAAAACCATGGAGACTATTGGATATGTGTGATCTAAATTTTGCTAATACCTGAAAATCCAAACAATTTAATGCAGGCAAAATTTTTACTCCAAAATGATTGAATTCTACATTTTACATGAAACGCTAAAATAAAATATCTTCAATTTAAATATGCCATTATTTTTATATATGACAAATATCTTATTGTACTAGAGAGAAAAATAAATCAGGAAAAAAGTACAGGGAAGGATGTAGAAGCATGGATTGTGATATGAAATAAGAACAAGAAGCTCTCAATCAGAAAATATTTGCATAAAGTCTGGAAAGTCATAGGAGTCTCCTCTACCTTGATGATTTTACCAAAAACGATCCTAAGCAAAAAGAATAATTGCAAAAAAACTTACTCAAGCATTGGCCCAGAACACTGGAGAAAATGTAAGGAGACATTGTCTCCTGCAAAGGGAAAAAGAAGGCTATAGAGAAGTGAGAGCGAGGGTCTATTGAAGGCATATCGTGGAAGTCCCATGAAAGCTCAAAGGAGATTGCATTTTACTCCAAGTAAGATGGAAAACCATTCAAAGATTAAGGAAAGAAAAATGATGTGAATCAACTTTTATTATGTCTTTTTTTTCAGAGCAGTTGAGGCTCATAGCTACACTGAAAGGAAGAAACAAAGATTTCCCACTCATTATTTTCAGACCACAGTGGCTGCCATGTGGAGAAAAGACTAGAGGAACACTGGAGCAGAATCCTAGAGGAGGTAGGAAGCAATTACAATCTTCCAGATGTGAAATATTACTTTTTTGGATGAGAGATGAAGCACTGAGTTGGATTCTGAATATATTCTGAAGATTGAGCAAACAGGAGTTGCTGACAGGTTGGATATAGGCTATCAGAGAAAAAAAGTCAAAGTTGATTCCAGGTTTCCTTGCTTGAACATCATGATTGATTGTTCAAGCAAGACTGAGATTGAGAAAATTGTAAAAAGAACAGGATTCAGGAGGCCTGCAATTCAGTTTGGGATGCTAAGATTGAGATAATCTAAATGCAACTAGAAGTGGTTGACTGGGGAATCAAATATGTGTTCTACAGTTCACAAGAAAAATCTGGGATAGAAGTAAAACTTTATTGTGAATAATACCAATGCTATTCAAAGTTATAATTAACTTAATGATATTATTTAAAAGCTCTATTTAATATAACTTCCCTTGAAGGAAATATATATGACTTAATACTTACAATAGTCATTTTGTCTTTTCAATCAAAATAGGAAACATAGTCAAATAATTGTCCTTAGAAATTAAAAAGAAAATAGCCGGGCGTGTTGGCACATACTTATAATCCCAGTACTTGGGAGCCTGAGACCGGAGGATCCAGGTTCATGGCCAGCCTCAGCTACTTAGTGAGGCCCTCTGCAACTTAGTGAGACCCTGTTTCAAAATAAAGAATAAAAAATAGGGCTGGGGTTGTAGCTTGGAGATATAATGCCCCTGGGTTCAATCCCCAGTACTGCAAAATTAAAAGAAATAAAAAAATCACAAATGTCATTCTGTGTTCTAAAAGACGCTCTAATTTGGATAATTACAAGAACTCACATAAGGTTTAGAAATGTTAAGTTACTTCTTTGCCTTGTAACAGATTTAATAAATGTGAAAACCATGTTGTGCCATGTCCTCCCTTACAAAACAGTCAAAACAGGAAGATGATTTATTTATATATTTGTAAGTCTATGATGACCACAACTCCATATAGAGTATAATTTAAATGTACTAATTACTGTTGAGAACCCCAGGTGATTTTACAGAAGGTTGGCTATTCCAAATAAATCAGCGTGACCCCAGTACCCTGATTATTTGTCAGAGGATCCAATGGTTACAATCAACTGAGACCACCTTCTATGTGCAGATACTGAGTACACACTGACCCTGCCAAATTAACAGTCTTCCTGTACTTTTTATTTTTATGATTCCATGCTATGCAGAAAAATATTTCCATTTGACCTTGTGCCATGTGTCCCCTGCCTACCTACCCAACCTTATCTCACATGATACCCTCATTTCTTCTTCTCTAGCCACACTGTCATTCTTCAAGTCCTTTTCCCTCTGCCTCAGCCCTGCACATCACTGCCTGAATGTCCTTTCCTCCTCGCTTCATTTGACTATTCAATGCTCAATGCTCACTTCTCAGGGAAGCCTTCTTTGGCCCTACTGAGCTTCTGTTCTGTATTCTCCTAGAACCATGCACCTCTCCTTCAAAGCACTTTACATTGTCATGATTTTAGATGTATTTGCATGACTGATTCATTACTGTTTCCTCAGGTAGATCATAAATTCCATGAGGCAGCATTGTGACGAATTTTGTCCAGCAACTAGCCTGAGCATATTTTAAGCCTCCAACATACACTTGCTGACTATGGGTTTGGATGGGCACAGGACCTCGCATAAGCATATAATAGGACTTTGCTGCATATTTGTTGGATGAATAAATTAATGGTTTAGTATATTAATTAGTTTTTCACTGCCACTCTTGTAGCATCACACACTCCATGACAACAGAGACTGACATACTGTCTTTGTAGTTGCAGCACCTAATACAGTGGTCATTCACAGAAGATGATAGTCATTTATTATGTGAAGTTATCCTCAACTTTCTCATGCCACAAAAGCTTATATAAACAGGAAGTCAAAGCTTGGCATGGTGGCACACACTTGTAATCCCAGTACTTGGGAGGTTGAGACTGTAGGATCCGGGTTTGCAGGCAGCCTCAGCTACTTCGTGAGGCCCTCCGCAACTTAGTTAGACCCTGTTTCAAAATAAAGTATAAAAAATAGGGCTGGGGGTGTAGCTCGGAGGTAGAATGCCCCTAGGTTCAATCCCCAGTACAGCAACCCCCCCCCGGCAAACAAACAGGAAGTCAAAATTCCAAGTCAAAATATCAAGTATGGTGAAGAAAAGAACAAAAGCCAGTTGAATGTAGATATTTGAAAAGTACTGCATTTCTGATTTACAAATGGCCAAAGTTATAAGAAAGGCTTATTAAAAAACTAAAATGATATTTCCATTTGACCTTAATGTTGAATTGACATTCAACTTATTACATGCTCTGTATTGTAATCAACTGACCTGCTCAATTCGGTTCTTGGCAGAGCCACCAATGTTTGGCAATGGTTATTTATCAAATAATTTTCACATAGCAAAAATTATCTTCCACTTAACTTCCAGTGTCTTCTTATACAAGTGAGGCAAATTCCCATTTTGGGATACATTTATTTCCTGTTACAGAAGGTTTATAAACCCTTAGCTTTCAAAATCCCCAAGGTTGAGATTAGAAATAATTGTGATGCTAAGCCAGGAATCATGTTCCTATCTTCTTTAGTGAAAACCCCTTGTATATGAGTTCATTCATTCAATAATTATTCAACAAATATTTTATTTTCCATCTATTAAGCGCCATGTATGGTGCTAAATGCCAGTATTACTTATGTAAAAAGAGGCATTTCCTGCATCAGAAATATTTTGTGGTAAGTATTTAATTTTCACGTAAGTACAGCGTGCTTTAGGATGTCATGCAACATCACCCACCCCAGTCCTCATGGTTGAAGAGCAGTATTCCTGGAGGAGATGTCTAGAGTACAAAGCAATGGTCAGCAAAACGAGAGAGTGCTCAGGGTGGAGGCATGGTTTGGTGTGGAGGCAACAAGAGACTTATATTTTCAGTATGTCACAATAGCAGCAGAAATAAATTCAACATACTTTTGTAAACATTGATGGTAATTAATAAACATCACTATATTTATACATTGCAACTAGGTTTTTAATTAGGTAATTGAAGAGCAAATCAGTGGAGCTGCAACCAACACCCTCACTTCATTCAACAAAGATTGATTAGATGCCTGTTCTGTGGTCCATTCTAGGTGTTTGTACACACTGAAACAGAAATATTCCTGTCTTAGTGCTTTAGATGTAACTAAAAGATACAATGGATAGCAATCAAACATAACAACCATATAACTTTCTTATAAAACAATCCTACAACTACTGTCTAGCAATCTTATTGAGCACTTAAAACTTTATACACTCCTTATTTGAAGGTGAAACTTCATACTATAATAACTAATACATGTAGTGTATATAAGTAACTTTCTAATCCAAAAAATTATTTAATTTAAATAATCACATATTTATAGACCACCATTTCTAGTAGTTATTGAGAAAAGTCAGACAATCCCCAAGAGCATACAAAACAAATGAAAAGTTCAAAAATGAATATGTGACAGGAACATTTCCAGTTGACATTTTTACAGATTCATATTCTTGGATTAAAGTTTCTTGTTCGCCAATAGAACAGTGAAGTGATGATTTATGCCACTGTCAGAGCAAGCATATCACTTCACAGCTTACAGTAAACCTCTCTTAGTGGTAATATAGGCAGTCAGCAGCTGCAAATATTCAGAGGCCATCATTCAAAATGAGTTTTCAGATGAGAAAGCCAGAAATAAATTCCAACTTAATTACTTTTAGAAATTGAGTGAAGAAAAAAGGGAAAGGGAATATAATCACTGCCAATACTGTGAAATGAGGTCTTCAAACTTTAATTTCACACCAATCAAAATTAACTGGATTTTAATGCTATTCCAATCAGCTCAGTGAAGAAACAAGTTAGGTAATAGCCCAACAAGTATATCATATACTGTATATATATATGCCACCATGGTAGACCCTGGGAACACCAATAAAACTAGATCACAGTTGTCACCCACCCGACATCTCCTAAAGGAATACTGGCAAATTCACGAGCAATTTTTTAAATAATAATAATTTGTAAGCCATGTGTCTTTCAGTTACATTCTCCTAGTTGATTACATTCCAAATAGCTTTTGGATAATCAGATCTGACATTTTTATATGGAAAGTAATAAGCCGGCATAGATGCATCCCTCCCCAAAGTAAAGTAAGCCCTGATGTCCCCTGCAATAGGTGCTGATTGGAACAAGTAGGAATCTGTACGTGTCCTTATCACCTAATGGAATCAAGCCAACCCCAATCAAAACCCTGAATGCCAACAGAAACACCTGTTAACTTCTCCCTAACTTAGTCAAAGGAACCAAAGTAGCATCTGAAGGCTTCTAGCAACTTCCCTTTGAGTTTCCCATCACCCTTTGGGCTTCAGTTTGTCCATAAATAGAGAAGGGTGGCATGGCTTCCATTACTGAATGTAAATGTATACCTAAATAGAAACATTCCCCTTTCTTTCCCTTTTTATATCTCCTTGACAGAACACAAGTTATTCACACAATTGACACAGTGTTTACTGCATGATTTGCACATTAATGTTAGACCCCAGGGTGCAATAATCAGATGACAAGTCAAGGGCTCTATGTAGAAACATTAGAATGCCCAAAAAAGTAAACTTGGAAGAGTAGACTAAAGCAAGGCCTCTGTCTGTGTTTGAATCCTGGTCTATCACGTCCCATGTGAACTTAGACAAAATAATTAACTTCCTAGTTTTTTGGTTTCCTTATGGCTAAAATAGGTATTTTGATGTCTGCTTATTTCTAGGACAGTTGTCAGACTAAAATGAGATGCTATATGAAAGTGCCTGAAAACAACCTGGTACACAATGAGCAGGCACTGGTGTTAGCTCTCACTATACTGTCTGCCTGGAGATATGAAGGGAAGTCTCATGGAACCGTGGCATTCAAGTAAAATCCCGAGGTATAAAGTATGAGAAAGTGTAGTTAGATGGATGAGACGAGAACAGATATTCCAGGGAAAGAGTTTCGAGATAGGGAAAAATACAGGCAAGAGGATGATTAAGGCTGAAGTGCTGGGTACATGGGAGTGGGGCTGGAGAGGTGAGAAATGGCTGGTCATAGGTTAAACATATAGATGGGCCACATCCTGCTAAGCCATTCAGGAAATAACTTTATCCTCAAAGCCAGAGAAGTATTGTGAAGACTCATCAGCGTTCATGAAGAAGAATGACAGCCAGGAGTGGGTTGTGCTCTGAGGTCAGACTCTAAAGAGAGAAGCAAAGGTACCTTTTTAATATCCTGGCTCTTGTTTTTCTGCATTAATTAATTTCTGCATTAATTGATTAATTTCTGCGTTTTCAGCGCCATCTAAGTGCACCAAGTATGAAAGTGCACCGGAGTCCTTGCAACCACTGCTCTTTCTGGCAGTCAACATTTCAGGAAGTTGTATGTGAAAACCTGACCAAGGAAGGAAAGCCAGCTACCCCACACAGTCTAAGGTTCATTCCTTTAAGCCCGGATGTCAGTTTACCAGTCAGACAGAGGAAGGAAGCTTCCACTGATACTCTAGGAGCTCAAGTTCTATGAATAGGGACCTTCATTTGCCTGTACAGTCCCGGGCCATTCAAGAGCAATTAAATTTGGTTGAAATAAGAAAGAAATGCTTTTTAAGAAAAAAGAAAAAGAAGGTTTGAGGGGATTGCAAAAGTTGATTGTGCTAAAGCACTTTTACACAGGTTTGTTTTAGTTCTCAATTGTCAAGTCGTATTTAAGCTGGCCTCTTACTCTGAAATATGATAACCTTTCTTTTCTCTGAGTTCTTTCTCCTAAATTAATAGCACTGTCTCTAATTCCATGCACAGCAAGCAAAGAGGTTATTTTACCAGATAACAGTAGGTCTGGTGATCAGCCAATGTCTAAAGAACCACTAGCCAAGTCAGTAGTAGGCCAAAGACTGCAACTGATAAATAGATATTACTCGCTAAATCACTTTAAAATTGTCTTTCATCTTCTCTATGAGAGCTAGTATTATCCATGCTGTCCTAACACAACTTAAAGTAGAAAAGACAGTTGCATATAAAATAAAATCATATTAGTGTTTTGTGTTCAATGCATCCTAGCATAGAAGGCAGTTTAAAATTTAAAAAAAAACTAAGATTTGAATTAAATTGCAAGAGAAATTATAAGAAAATGTCCACATTTAAGGAGGACAACAGAGTATGCTGAAAGCTACATTTAAAAATACATTTAAAGTTGAGATTTTAAAGTGGGAGGATTTAGGGAAAATTGCAACGTTTTATAACATCTATGTATAGCTCTCTTTCTTTGCTAGGGAACAAAACTTCAATGGTCAAAAAAAAAGAAGTTTGGTTTCCTCTCACTACTCCCAGCTCAGGTCACATTTCCCCAGTGTTAAATGAGGGAAGTGAAGGAGTAAAAGCAGAATGTAGACTGGCACTCAGCCCCCACTTTGAAGCTGCCTTGAATTCCTAATGATTATACCAACTCCCTTAATTACTTCTCCAAAGGTAGGAAGGCCAGAAAAGTGTACTTAGGACTCAATAAAATTCTGTCTTTTAAATACCTAAACATAATCATTAGAAATTATATAAAATGATGGGGGACTTCATGTTTATATAAATTTTAATCATGATTATAAAAACATGATGAATGTTTCCACAGTATCAACTTCAGGACCATAAAGACATGCCTTGCTTTTCCCTAAAGATCAAATGACTCTCAACTTAGCTCTTGAGGACTGGATTTCTAGATATACATGTTAAGATATAAAATTGAATTCTTCTTCCCTACTTCCTCACAATTTCACTTTTGGTAATAATTTTTTTGTCAAAATTGTGAACAGCCCAAGTCATGGAAGTCCATTAAGAGTGAGCAGTACCTACAAATTAACTGTCCCTGCATTCCTGAAGTAAAAGGTATTTATGTAGTTTCTGATGCTTTGACAATCCCAAATAAAAACTTTAACTATAAATTTCACTACCAAGTTCTGTCCTGTCTTTTCTAATTTTGACTATTTATTTGGAAAAAGATTGCTAACACATATCGAGTTCATTATAATGATTATCAGACTTATTAATAAAAGTGATATAATATGTAGGATATATCATATAACCAATTAAAATTAACATGAAAGCATCAGACACTTGACATTATTTTCCTCATTTGAAGTAAACATGTAATTTTCTTAGCTTCTGGTCAGACCTGGTCCTCCATTAACAACTTTACAGAGAATAAAAAACTATGTTCTTCATCCAGCAATAAATATATACAAAGATAAATTTCAAAAGCTGTTATCCCCTCTACTCTGATGCAAATAACATTATGGAATCACTTAATTAGGTATGTTAAAAATATACCTATGATCAAATGATCAAAAATTACCTTTCTCCAAACATAGGAAATTGAAGAATTCTAAAATACTTTCTAGCATCTATTTCCTATGTGATTTTAAAAACCAGGCATTTTTACTTAGTCATCTTTCTTGATAATCTGAACTCCAGCACACATCCTTTAGGTAATACTTCATCATTCCATCAAGTCTCAGACTTGTATTACATAAAGATACATCTTATCCCTAGTATAGATCTTAGCTCTACACACTCAGAAAACCTTGATTATAAGAATATCTTTGTGTTTTTATGAGAAAGAGGATTCAGCTAGTAACTTTCTGTGCCTTAGTTTTCTCATAAATAAAGTAAGAAGGTAAGATTGAATAGCAATTACTAGAATTTCTAGCTCTAGCATCCTCAAGAAATAAATCTCATGAAAACATTTTTTCTTCCTTTGAAAAATTTAGCTTCTTATTACACAGACACTCTCAACCACACTCAATTTGAATTCTTCTTATCATTTAATAGGCAATGATAAATAAACCATAGCCTCAAGAAATTAGCCAGAGCAAAATTTATCTCACAAAATAATTTTTTTAATAAAAGAAAGGTGACTATTTACACATTTTATCAGATAGAAATCCAACCCACAGACACCAAAGAGGTAGTTGACCTTGCTGTATTTTAGGGATAATTTGAACAACAATGTGATCCTTCTATTTTACTCAGATTAAGAGAAATAAAGAATTTTTGAAAATAATTTAATTGTAAGCAATCATACTATGTATGTAAATACATTTCTCATTTTAGTACTTCATAATGTTGTTTAAAACTATACAGGTACCTCTTCAATAGAAAACTTAGGTAAACTTCCTTAGATGGAAAACTTTCAACTCTAGTAGGTGATTAGGTAAAAGTGTCCATAATTAACTGAATATACATGTGCCACCTAAATTAAGGCTATCTGTACAAAGCATGCAGGAAAGTGTTTTTTATGAGCTATCTCTTATGCTTTATTGTTTCTCCATTCAAATTTGAATTTAAAAAACAAATGGAAAAACTCAATCGTCCTACTGCATTTGTTACTAGAAACATATGTGAGCATTTAACTGAGTTGATCTCCTTGCAAGGTTGGACTAGCACAGGCTCTGGAAGCCAGCACCATTTCACCTGCTGAGCCTGGGCACTCAAAACAACACTTCTACAGGATTCACTACCAACTGCTGACAAGCCATGAAAGTCCCTCCTAGAATTTCATCAACATTTTTCAAGAGCCAGTATCTGCTTACCCACCCAAGATTGAATACCATTCTAATTAGTAAAAACTATTCAATTAAATATTATTTTTGTTAGTATTCAAAGATAGCACTTAAACCCTTTCTAAAACTCAAAACAGTAAACTATCTGTCTTGATATAGTCATACTACAGTTACTATAAATTCCAGGTAAATCTGAAGTCCTATCTATAGTAACTCATGGAAACACACACACACACACACACACACACACACACACACACACGCACACACTCCATCAAGTCCCAAGGTAAAATACAAATACATGAAACATAAAGCTGAAGCTAATTAAATGCATATTTATTCAAATAATGCCTAAGCTTTTTATGCTGAATCATAGTAGAGACTGAAATATTTTTATATAATTATTAAAGATTCCTAAGTTAGTTTGGATTTTCAAAGTAAAATAATATGACTCTATGTGAAACCAATTTCTTTAGTCCATTCACTTTCAAGAAAATTCTGCATTATTTTCTTTAGAGTTGAACTTTATTATATACCCAGAACTTTTCAAAGCATTCATGTTCTAATTTTATATGAAAACAGCCTCGGCTTTAAATTACCTTTGGGTTTAGCAATCGAACTGGACCACTGCACCTCAGGGAAATCAATAAGTCACAGTAGGATGCTGGCATATAATATATTTAGAAACTGGTAAAAATCTTACTCCTTCAACTACCAATATAAAGGCTAGCTTCAGAACTAGACACTGAGTTTATTTTTCCCTTATGTGGTGATTCAGGATTTGAAGCCAATGTTCCCCTTTTAAGCATTAAAGTACTATCATTTCCTTTTGACATTTATTGGGTGACAAGAATGCCTACAAAAATAGGTTCAAGTAAATATGTGGCCTCCCAGGACCACATATAAGCACCAGGCAACTTGATAAAACAAATACCAAAATCTTAAATGTGAATAAGATATATAACTTTCAAGGCATTTCATCACAGATGAAAGCAGAAACTCAACAACATCAAATCTTTATACTTCACTATTTCCCACATTACTTGGATTTATACAGTAGGAAAAGTTATTTTCTACCATTTATTTGTTGTGGTACTGAGGTGTTTGTTTAAAAGCATTTCAAGTATGTAACTAGATTGAAAATTGAAGATGTAGAAATTTGATTTTTCTGATATTCTTGGAGTTTAACCGCAAGGCCCAATGTGAAAAAAGAAAGAGAAGCATCTTCAGCTAAATAATCCATACAGTGAATTCATAGAATAGTGTCCCTTGAATTTTTAGTTCATCTGTCTTCACTGCAGAATATCTCAGTTCCCATATTTTTAAGTAAAGAGCTGCCATTACAGTATTTATGTCTACATGTGTGTACGACGTGCTGAAAAAATACTGGTATATCCATTCTTCCTTAATCAAGTGTCCTTTTCCAGTATCTCTGTAGTTAGAGGGACTTTCAGAGGCCCCGTTGACTAGGGCAGATTCTTGAATTCCAAATAATAAAACCAGCAGAGGGCAGAACTGCTGACTGAACTGACCAATCCAACTGGTGACCAGGTACCGAAGGTAAAATGCAAACTTTCTGATGCAATCTACTTTCAAAGTTGTTTTTATTTTTAATTTATCCTTGAAAATCTGGAAATCAATGAGGGAGCATAATTAACATAACTCTTTTCAAAATTCAAATATAGGCTCTGATCGTAGTCACCAGGAAACGTCACAGAGAATAGGAATCTAGCGCCGCCTGGTACTCCGGAAGATGAACTCCAGGAGCGTGTGGAAGGAGGACAGACCTGTATTCCTGTATTCTCAGTCTGACCTCGGGGAGTGCTCACTCTCATTAGGGAGAACTCAGATCCTGGCGTCTAGACCTCAGGCCAGACTCGGGTTTCTGCTAAAGCTTGCAAATTTGCTGGCATTTCCCCCTCCCTTATCCTTTCCTCTCCGCCCTCCTTCCTATCCCCCAGCGTCTCTCTACACTCCTGAAAAAGCGTGCTTTCTGCGGCAAGCCGCCCGCGCTCCCTGGGCTCCAAAGGCTTTCGCCTGCCAGCCGAGTCCACAGCACCTAACGGACCGCGGCCGCCAGAAGCCTGGGGGCGGAGGGAGGAGGCGAGGGGAGGAGTGCAGTCGCTCTCCCTCCTCGGGTACTGACAGGGCTGCGGTCTTCCCAGCAGGTCTGGTCATTCAATATTCGGTGGTGCCACGTAGGAAGGTTTCCTTACCTCTCTCCTCCCACCGCCCCCACGCCCCCCTTCCCTCCCAATCCCTATTTGCTGGACGACTTTCATCATTCTCCAAGAGGACTGCACGTCCAACCTGCAAGAAGAAGCGTGTGTGTGTGTGTGTGTGTGTGTGTGTGTGTGTGTGTGTGTGTTGGGGGGTTCATAGAGCAGAGGAGGGGGGCTGAGATTCAGGGAAAAGTGTTCTCCCTATCTTGAACCCGTTCCTTACAATCTGTGAAATGTTTTCCACTGAAAATCACTGCAAAATACCCCCACACACACACACACACGAACAGTGTTCTCAATCTTCTAGATTAGTCCCCCTGGTTTCTGTTATATCCCCCAAAGTAAAACGGCCTCACTTCGTTGCAGACAAAGAACTTTATCAAGGTTCATTTTATACCCTCTATATTTTTCTCCTCAGTTCACCCTTAAAAAGATATTCCCATTAGTTAGCACCTGGAGAAACCAGAAGATTTGTTCAAAGGGCTGTCTAAGGACTGCGCTTCAGACAAAAGCTTTATACAACTGCCCTTCTGTTCAAGGTAATAGTTTTCCTCTTTCAAAGAGGCTGGAAAGTGGCGAAGGGCATTTTCAGCCAGCTCTGTGCCTGACAGATATTTTTTGCCTGCTACCTACCTCCTCTCCCATTATTGTCCCGCCTACATCCATCTCAGTCTCCAGTTTCCACTTCCAACCTGGTGGCAGCTACAATCTGGATTTTATTTAGGAGAATTTGGAGGGGGGATGAGGGAGGAGGCAAGGGGGAGGGGCTCAAAAAGCCCGATGGCAATCTCCCACCTCCCCAAATCCATTTTGTCTTACCTCCTCTGACCTCGCTAGCTTGGAGGAGGAAAGTCAACGCGAGGGTTGTTAGGGTGAAATCCCAGAGCCACCGCTTCGTTTCCCACCTGGAGGACCACGGCTCCATCTCCGAGCCCCGCGCTCACAACTGTGGACTCAGCCCGAGCTTGCGATTGCACGCCAACTTCGTCCCTTCGAGGTACCGCCGGGGTCTGCTACACCGCCATGGGGGCGGGAGAGGAGGCAAGAAGTCAAAGGGCTTTTCTTTCCAGTGTGATGGCTGGCTTCCTTCCTGGCTCTCGCCCTCTCCTCTCCCGCGGGTCGGCCCCGCCGCCGGGACCCTCCGATGCGCGCTCGCGGGGCCCTGCCCTCACACCGAAGGCAGATGAGGGGCTTCTACCACCGGCTGCGAGCGCCGCGTACCCCTAAAGGCTGCATGCCGTCAGTGGGCCGGACGAGCTCCGCAGCCCCCTCCTCCGCCCGCCGCGCCCCCCACCCGCGAAACTGACAGGCCGGCCGCGGGTCAGACCCAATCACACGCCTCCGGGCGGCCCGGGCCCGCCCCCTCCGGGCCCCCGCACCGGCACTCGGCAGGCCCGGCCCACCAGCCGCCCTCTCCCTCTCCTCCCTCCTCGCCGCCCCAAGTCCCGGGAAGAAGTGGGAGGGCGCTACGCGGGACGCGTGCTTGGCTCCTGCACTTTGGGAATGAAAGGAATTGCAGGAGAGCCCCGGAGCACACGGACTTTGCAAGGAGCTTCTGTGTTCAATAAAACAGCTACTTGTCTGCTCGCTGCCGTCTGGTAGCGGGCCTCTCGTCGGCGGCGGGGGAGGGGAGAAGCCCAGCCTTTGCTTCTCCACACCGCTGGAGTCCCGGGCTGGCAGTGTAACCTTATCCCGGAGCAAAAATCTGCTTCTCAGGGCAGACGTGGAACCAGCGGACACACTGCGCTGCCTGCTCCGAAAAAAGTATTTTTTTGTTATTTTTTTAATCCGAGAATAAGGAAGGACTGAAGGTGGTGTGCAGGGACCCTAGAGGTCAAAACCCTTGAGCTCATAGGTGAAGTCACTGGACATTTGAAATTGACAGGCTTCTCTCTTAAATATCTAAACTCAGCACTAGGTTCATTCAGGGGCTTGCCTCTTAAAGAGCTGAACTGTGCTCTGAGGGAGGAGAAAGAAATTTATGGGAACTGACTTTAAGGGGTGAGTAATTTTCCAGCTGATTCTGTCCTGATCCCTGATCCCAGATGAGGGTGGCAGAGGAGGGAGGAGAGAGGAAAAGAAAGCAACTAGCAGAAAACCTCCCAGGGACTGGGCCCACAGCTCCTTAGGGGCCTGGCCTTGGGCCTGAGCCTCAGGGGATGAAAACTGGTCACTCTCCAGTAAAAGTAATGAGGAGGGGCAAGTTTCTAAATCCCCTCTCTACTTACTCTGTCCCCAGGTAGTTCTCTTAAACCTTGAACTTACATTTCCTCCTTATTTCTTTTCCACGCTTATATTATTATTCCACCTTATTGACTCCTCTTTTTTGTTCTTAATATTTCCTAAAATATTTCTCTCAAATATTTTCTAGAACAGTGCGCAACACGGTGCCAGCACACATTAGCCACCCAATAGGCATGTGTCAAATGAACTCATGCATTTTTTCTGTTGAAGACAAGAAGCCTTAGCCAGGGCCTACTTTGAGTATTTAAGACATTTAAATACTTCAAGGTCTTCAACTAAGTTTATCAGGTACATAGGCTCAATTCTGTAATTGCCACTAATCTTTAGGATCCCAGTTTTCTGTTGGTCATCATGAAATCTTCTCTTCATATTTTTAAAGGCAATCAGAGACCAGAGTCAGTCCCAAGATGGAATTCTCCAACAACAGGAATTGAAGCATAAAAAATGAGGAAAGTGACTAGAAAAGGCCTTCAATATGAATGCCGCTCTCTGTGACAAAGAACCACTCCCTCATCAAGAAGTTTATCTTTTAGATCGCAGGTTTAAAACCTACTTAATGCTTCTAATGCTGTTGGCAGAATGTTTGGGAAGGTTTACATCTGCTGCAGAAAAGTATGGCCAACTAGCTGTTTAGATTACAACCTCAAGTTTTTAATGTAATTTAATAAAATAATTTAATATCATCTTGCATTTGAACTTAGAATGTATAACTACAAATTAAGACGCATACAGGGGAAATATAGGTCAATTTAACATCTTCATTATCCTTCACTTTCTTACACATTGAAAATTTGTATGCATTTGTGGCTTCCAAACTTTTTTGAAACCTTTTTTTTCTGTCCAATTCTCTGAATATATGCAAACTTATTTTCCAGGTCTCTCTCTTAAATGTAAAACAAGGAAATGAATACAACTTTGTAAATACATATTTGTGAGGTTGCTAGAATCTTAATTCAGTGGAAAGAGTTATAATTCTTGCAGCAATGTGTAGAGATGGGGCTGCAAGTTGTTTCTCAATAGCTCTCTTGAGTTTTTGAGAGTTCCATCCATGGCCTGATACTGTTCTAGAAGGTGCGAAACTATGCAGTCAATCTAGTGGGCCTTCTGGTCACATCTCAGACTTTCTACTGCTTGTGAAAGGGTCCTTTCAGGCAAAGTGTCTTGGGTGAATAGAGTTATTTCTACCTTATACTTTCTGTACTCTGTGGTCTGAATTCCTCTGGCCAATGTCCAACTAGGTACAACCTGGGTCTGAATTAATGCCTCTGGAAGGAAACATAGTAGATTCATGGTGAGGTGTAATTATACTTAATCCCTCTAGCCTGTAGCTAGCTGCCAGATCTAGAGTGTTCCAGAAAACTTGCCCATGGATTTACAGGAGAGGAGCTCAGCGAAGGGAAAGATAATACTAAACAACAAAGGAAGCAGAAGAAAGCCAGAAGAGAGCCACCTCCCTCCACTACCTTCAACTTCTCACTGGGGAACACTGGTAGGATTATGTCTGGGGCTACCTTTCAGCCAGTCTTTGCTAATGGTTTACACATATGATCACAATGCAATAGAACGTGGCAATTTCCTTGACATAGGTCTTTACTTTGAGGCACAATTAGTGATGTCTTTGCATTTGATCACATTAAAAAAACAATGTTGGATGTTATTTGCTCACCTTAGTAGAATTAGTCCTGATTTGCAAGCCTTAGAAAAACAAGATTAAAAAAAAAAACAGTGAAACAACAGTCACTTCCTTCATAGCAATATTTTCAATTAACCATTTGTCCATATAGGCTTGTCAGAAAAATTGAGATAATAACTTAATAATTCAATGGGAGGTCCAATTAAGGAAACCTGAATGTTCTACACAGTCTTCAGAGTCCATGGAGCTTTACTTAATATTGCAAAATGCTTACAGATCCCCTTTAATGTCTTTACAGATCTCCAGGATTCAGGAGACCCAAATTAAGATCCAATGTTTCAAATACTAAAACCTGAATAACTGAAGGGAGACTGATGTGTTGTCCATAGCTGGATGTCCCTAATACAAACAGTATTAGAGGACCAAACGTAGGAAGTGCTGTTTAATAATCCTTAAATTACTACAAGTGGAATTAGGGGAAAGAAGAAGTATATTAAGGAGTAAGATTTTAGAAATGACACATTTTCCTTGTATCATGCTGATGCATGCTTTAACCCTCCTATTTTAGATAGATGATAGATGATACAGATAGATAAGATAGATAGATGATAGATAGATAGAAATTAGAAATGTTCTTCAAAAACTTTACTAGAATTGAAATTGCTCTATTAAATTTACTTATTTAAAGAAAAATTATTGGGGGAAGATTTTCTTGCACACACCAGAAATACTCAAAATATTTAAAAGGAAAATGCTTTTGAATGTAATCCTTCTCTTATTGTGTTTAATGGCTTGCCTTTCTCCTTTCTGACCTTCAGGTCAATTGTTTGAAGAAATGACTAAGCAATTTGACATTCATTTTACAGTTTTTCTATTACATGGGTGGTAGAAATTAGTCTAAGAGTAGAATTAGTTCCTCTTACCTCAAAGATGGGCCATTGTATCATAGAGAGTGGGGGTGGAAAAGGAGCAGAGAAGTTTATTTCCATAGTCTAGTCAAGCTCCTAAGAACTCCACAGTGATGATTGGGTATATTTTGGCAGCTTTGCCCTGAAATAACTTAGAGAACTTCAGAGGAACCCAAATTTAGCCCAATTTCCATGATACAATAGAATCTTCAGTTGAAATTGTTGTTTGGTTGGAAAGTTGAATGAGCCAACTCGGAGATGACAAACTCATCCTGTTTAAAGAACCTAAAATCAAATAAAATCTAAATGAACCCCAAACAACCAAGGAATGTGGCCTTGTGCATTCTTTATATATAAAAGATCTTTTTTTTTTCTTTTTTTGTGGTGCTGGGGATTGAGCCCAGGGGCATTCTACCTCCGAGCTACACCCCTAGCCCAATTTTATTCTTATTTTGAAACAGGGTCTCGCTAGGTTGATGAGAGTCTCACTACTTGCTGAGGCTGTCCTCCAACCTGCGATCCTCCTGTCTCAGACTCCCAAGTACTGGGATTACAGGCGCAGGCACAGCCACCATGCCCAGCTCTAAAAGATCTTTTAGTGAGCTATACTCACAGAAAGCTATCAGGGTTTCCTTTCATAATTTTCTAATCAAAGAAGGGAAGAAAAGGAAATAGAATAATTCAGAGTAAAAATTTAGATACTAGATTTTGAAGGAACTTTTGTCAAGATGTTTCTTCTTTATGAGTAGGTTTGGCATTTAATAAGCTCTTGATATAGTCTGAAAACATGTGTGTCCTCAAAACTATAACAATACTTCTTATAAAGTAGTATAGGAAAACACCAAAATCTCTATTAGCAGAGGTAAAGGAAAGGATTTTAAATATTTTAATGAACCACCCATCCTAGAAGAAGGAAGTACCATACTAATAAAAAATAACAATGATGTTTTAATATACATAGTGTTCCAAACATCATTTTGAATAGTATTGTCTTGATTCCCAATGACCATTCTTAATAAAATAAGGTTCCTAAGGTAGGTAGATTTTAGCTTCTTCAAAGTGATTAATTATTCTTAAGAATTACTTATAGTCAGGTGCAGTGGCACATCCCTATAATCCCAGTACTTGGGTGGCTGAGGCAAGAGGATTGTAGGTTCAAGGCCAGCAGTACACAGTAACTTAGCAAGACATTGTTTCAAATTAAAAAATAAAATAGGTGTATAGCTCAGAGGTAGAGGGTATAGCTCAGAGGTAGAATGCTCCTGGGTTCAATCCTAGTACCAACAACAACAACAAAAAAGGAATTAATTACTTGAAATAATTATTTCACACATTTGTTAAATTTAATTTGGTAGTAAAATGATAATATGCAAACAATTTTCCTTTGACACTATTTCATAACACAAATAATACCAAAAGGCAAATATGATAAGAAATGCATTATTCCATTTTCTAAAATAAGTAGGTCCTCTTTTCTACCTCTATCATGTCTGCACAGATTGATCCGCATCAATATCATTGGACAGCCTTATAGTAAATATTATTTCCAGAGAATCACATGTAATTAGTTTGTGCCTCCACCATTTACACCAATTCTTTTAATTCTGAAACCAAACAAATGTGCTTCAAAAATATGAAGGCTCACAAAAAAGATTACTGAATTATATGCAATTTTTCTGTCATTTTTAATGACAGCCTTATACATTCCACAACAAATGCCAAATATAGGATTTAAGCTGGTGAATATAGTTAAATATCAGAATAGATCTATTAAAGCATCTGTATGAATAACTTCAGTTTAATATGTTTTGCAGATTTTCAGCATTTAATAACCATCCCAACATTTTATTTTCTGCCTGCTCTCATATGGTCAAATTATTGCACATTAAATTCTGGACAAACAATAAATACTATTTAAAATTTTTTTCACAATCTAATCTGCAAAGACTGGAAAACCACATATGGATATAAAATGTTGCAAAGCAAGCAGTATTTATTGTGAAAGTTATTTTGTTAAAAAATAAAATGTAGCCGGGCGTGGTGGCACACGCTTGTAATCCCAGTACTTTGGGAGGCGGAGACCAGAGGATCCGGGTTCGCGGCCAGCCTCAGCTCTCTCTCTCTCTCTCTCTCTCTCTCTCCCTGTCTCTCTCTCTCTCTACTTAGTGAGGCCCTCCGCAACTTCGTGAGACCCGGTTTCAAAGTAAAATATAAAAAAAATAGGGCGGGGGGGGGTGTAGCGTGGAGGTAGAACGCCCCTGCGTTCAATCCCCGGTACCGCAAAAAAATAAATAAATAAATAAATAAAAAATAAATAAATAAATAAATAAATAAATAAAATAAAATGTATCCAGGCGTGCTAGGGGCAGGCTTGTAATTCCAGTACTTGGGAGACTGAGACAAGAGGATTGCAGGTTAGGTGCCAGCCTCAGCAATTTAGTGAGGCCCTCCACAACTTAGTGAGACCTTGTTTCAAAATAAAATATAAAATAGGGCTGGGGGTGTAGCTCGGATGTAGAATGCTCCTGGGTTCAATCCCCAGTAACTAACACACACACACACACACACACACACACGTATTTGTCACTATGGGAAGTTTTTTAATTAAAAAAAATGTGTTAGTCTCTATGACATCTTCATGAGGTAGTAGTATGGCAACTTTAATATTTATTTTAAGGTCTGGAACATTTAAAGTTCAAACCTGGAATACAGAAACAGATGGAATACATGAAAAACATTTATGTTTGCATATTACGCTCTCATTATGAATTCTGTTCTTATAAGTGATAGAGTTTTAGAATATATTTTGTCTTCATATAAGTTAACTACTAAACTGAAGGAGATCCCTAGTACTACAAATGTTAAAAAAGAAAGTAATGTCAGAACCATATTTTGAACCTTTGAAGTATCTGTTGATCTAATTAAAGAGTTACATCTATAACATTTCTATGAAAAAAAACTCACCTGTTTTCAAAGATAAATAATGACTGGTTTTTATCCCAATGCTAACACTCAAGTTTCACTCTCTCCTGCTATTTTATAGTCATTTCATAATTGTATATGCTTCTGCAAGTAGAAAATACCACCAAAGAACTCCAAGTTATTTTATACTTTTAGAGAAGTAAAAAGAAAGGTTCAATATATTAAAGAGAAAAATAAATTATACAAATATTTTGTAAATGTCTATAACATCTTGAGAGTTGTTTCTATGCAAGAACTTCTAAGCCAAAATGTTAACATTTTGAGGTAGAAAATATATAAAATCTGAGATATTTCTTTTAATACTATAAATTCACTGATTGAGATCAGAGCCCTCATTCTCTACAGTGTCTTCAGTATCTTGGTTTCCCCTTCTCATTACACTCCACATGACTTGGTTGACATTTCCCTTAATTGCTCACTTTAATTCTGCTTTAAAACACAAAAGAGCCAATTTAAGTGATTTCCCCCCTATTATTTTTAAAGCATTGGACCTTTAGATATGAATCCTGCTGCTTCTTAGACCCAAGCATGGATTAGAACCCCAGGCTGCTGCTGGCAATACCATGGGGCTTCCAGCAACCAAGAAGGGAGACTGAATACCTGCACTACCTTTGAAACTGACTTTTGAGGTGTGGACAATCAAGAGAAATTTTGACATATTCCATACAGCACAGTTTATTGAAATATTCAAGTAAATCAGGTTTCAAAACTTCAAAAAGATATGTTCTGCTGATGTAGGTCCCATCAAAATCCGATCTCATCCTCATCTCCAGAATGTCCTCACAATTAGGATTCTGCATAGTTTGTGTCTATGCTCTAATGAACTTTGTGACATTCAGGAATCATTGCTTCCTGTAGTTTCCATTCCCTCTCTCTCTATATATATATATTTTTTTTCAATTCTGAAACAGGCTTTCTGTTTAAATTTGATAAATGGATAAGAATGGAAGGAAGAAAATATCAAGGTGTTCATATTAGGATTTCAAATGTGGGGGTTACAAAGAGTCACCCAAAAAAGTTTATGTTCATTTCATATGTTAACACATTCATATTTTGGTCACAGCAAAAATAACACTATGAATTATCCTCAAAAATATGTCATATATAGAAATTTCATAAACATTCAAAAAGGACATCAGCCTAAACCATAGAACTTTATTTGTATTCTAGGAAATAAAGAAATATATTAATAAGTTAATTAATTCCCTAGGGACAATAACTTTCTATAAGAAATTATAATTTGCAAACAAATTTTTAAAACCCCACATTTTTATACTATCTTGGAAAAATAACTGTCTATAAGAAATCATAATTTGCAAACAAATTTTTAAAAATCCACATTCTTTAGTACTATCTTAAAAACAACTTTATTGGGGATTACTACAAATAAAATTTAATAATGTGATGATCAGAAATAGTTTGAACGCATATAAATGCACACACATATATGTATATGTAGAAATGTTTACCTTGATAAATCAAATAAATACTTGTAAATAATGTAAACATTATTCAGAAATTTGATGATGGATATTCTAGATGTTTTCTGTTTGCTTGTTTTTAATTTTCAACCACAGAACAGAAATAATACTTGTTATTTTTTAAAAACCTTGTTCGCTCTCTACTCCACCCTGGTTTTTAGTAATATCCTGAAGCATATTCACAAAGGATGCCTTTCCAGCTCATCATATTTGTATAATATATGAAAACCTTTGCTTCCAGGTACATTCCAGATCTATTGCTAAGACATTTTCCTGGATCTTGAATTGCTAGAGAATTCCATTCCTCAAAATCTCAGGGCTTAGAAGATAAAAGGGTGAGTGATTTTCAAGAAAAGCAATCAGCATGGAGAAAATTGCACCTCTCAGGGGAAAATGCTAGGGCATTGGTGGAAGAAAGAGTCAAAGAAAGAGCACATGGAAATAGAAAGTAGACACTGGCAGCAGATGGTACAAGTGAGAAGTACTGAAGAAAGGAAGCCTGGACTAGAAAGTGTTTTCAGAGTGCTGCCCTGTGGTGCATTTTCTTAAGTACCCCTATTTTCCTGTCTCAAGGAAAAAGATTTTGTTGCTAAATAATTTGCCCCCAAAAGAACTCAGGGTCTTTCTGCTAGAGGGAGGTAACTTTAACTAAAAGTATCTGGGGGGGGTGTACCATAAAATATAAAAGCTAAGTATGGGGTCCATAAGAGGACTGCTGGATAAATACCACCCATGTCAAAAGGAATTACAGATGAGGAATTCCCAGTATCTCAGAGTATAAAACAACCACCATTAACATTCTATGTTAGTTATCTAAAAAGCATTACAAACCAACTTATAATTTAGTAGCATACAACTTAAAAAAAATATTCTCATGATTCTGTGGGTTTGTTAGGCACAGCTGGGCAATCCTGTTGCTCATAGTGATGTTGGCCAGGGTTAACTTATAGATCTGCAATCAACTGGAACTGGCTAGGGCTGAAACAAAAGATGGATTCATTCACACATCTAGCGCCTCAGCCGAGGTGGCTAGAAATGCTGAACACTGGACACCTCTCTCTAGTGGGATAGTCAGGCTACCTAAATGTTAGTTCAGGACTCCAAGACAGTAGAATTAGAAGCTACAGACCTCTTAAAGACTAGGCTTAGAAGTGGAATAACCTCATCTCTGCTGCATTCTTTAGGACGAAACCAATAATAAGGCAAGTCCAGATTTAATGGGAGGAAAAGCGTAATACACAAGTATGAATTAACAGTAACCATCTTTGGAAGTAATTTATCAGCCCACCCTCTTGTCACTAGTGCAAACTATACCAACCTGCTCACAGTACCCCCAAACCTCATTCAATTATGGTATCAGTCTCAAATTACAATAACTCCTGATCTGAATAATATCTAGATGCAAATAAAATCCATATGCGATGCATCTCATCCCAACCTAAAACACTTGTGAACTAAAAAAGACAAGTCATCCGTCTCCCTCAATATAGTGGTGCACACTTGTAATCCCAGTACTTGGGAGGCTGAGACTGGAGGATCCCGGTTCATGGCTAGCCTTAGCTACTTAGCGAGGCCCTCTGCAACTTAGTGAGACCCTGTTTCAAAATAAAGAATAAAAACTAGGGCTGGGGGTGTAGCTGGGAGGTAGAATGCCCCTGGGTTCAATTCCTAGTACTGCAAAAAAAGGGGGGGGAGAAATAGAAGGCACAGAAATCACTATACCATAAAAGCTACGAAATTTAACCAGGTACATATTACTAGTTCTCCATATAAGCTAGAAATACAGTTTTTGCTTCTAGTTTAATTATGCTGAGGATTGTTTGATATTTTGATATTCTCCACTGCTCTTAGTTCAACTCTCAGGATTAAGTTTATGACCCTTGTGATATACTTCTTTTTCCATAAAAGTCTGTATTTACAGACTAGGTGAAATAATTTTATGGCTTCTTTTTATTCTGACCTATATTTGTGGGTTTTTTCATCAACTAGTAGCATATCTACTGACAAAATTTTCTTAAAACCTGTGTGGATTTCCTGTGAATTTTATGGGGTTCGTTTAATTAACCAAAAGTCATTTCCATAATGATAATATGTCTCAGGCTGACTTTTGTCTAATTTGGGCAATTCTATTTTTTGAGACGATGATCTTAGAAAGCTTCTTGTTAAGCTGAGAGGTTATATGAAGCATATCTTTACGTTTTTAGGAGGTTTTCGGAAAGAGTTTTATAGATACTGGATTCAGTCTTGATTCACTCTGAAGCCCACTCTATTGGATACATCATCTTATTTTTCTGAAATCATCTCTGACCTTGAAAATATTTTTAAAAACACAGGGAAGGACCTGGAAGATGGCACATCCAGATAAGGTATGGAAGCTCCACACCCCTTCCTACATATCTTACCTTATGCATCTCTCCCATTTAGCTGTTCATCTGTACCCTTTGTAGTATCTTTTTGTAACAAATGGGTGAACATAAGTAAAGTTTTATGAGCCACTCTAGCAAATTAATTGAACCCAAGGCAGGGGTTCAATTTAATTGAGTTAAATTGTAGGACATTCATTTGATGTCCACTGGAGAACTGATAGTTTGCTTAATGTGTGAGAGAAAAAAAAATCCACATATATGATGGCATATATGTTGAAGTTGAATGGTGTAGGAGAGTAGGAAAGAGACTTTGGTTTTTTCCTATATTGTCTCACCAATACAAAATTTTATCTCCCTAATTATTGCAGATGATGGTCTCACTACTTTTCCACCACATCACAACATGGGTTGACTTTTCTCCAGCTTCCCATAGCAATTTGCTCACTATTGTTCTAAGTTTCATAATTTCCTTGCTATCCTTCTATTCCTCAACTTGAGTCATTAAGTCAATGTCAGGTATTTTAGGTTTGTGTTACCCCGCATGCCACTTTCAAGTACCAGTTAAAATCTACCATAGTTACAGAAAATCAGTGCCATATTATAGTTTGGAACTATGTGAAAATTTTCAGTTCTCTTTTTCTTCCTTTATTTCCCTTTTTAAAACCAGAGAGATTCTATTCAATAGCTACCGAATAAGGCAAGAGGTAGAATGAGAGAGATTGAACCAAACCAGATACCCTTCTCCCACTAGAAGTTTCTCAGACTGAATTAGGCCTGAGATGAATAAATGGTCAATTGTTAAACTGAATTAGAATTTGCAGTTTTAATATTACACTGGACTAACTTGGTTGAAAAGTAAGAGCTAAAGCCATGAATATTTTCCAAAACTATGAACTAATAGTAGATTTTTAGTTATAGAAGTAGGAAAGAAAAAAAAATTGCTTTATAAATACATCCTGTCTTGTGTACCTCATTCAAGAGGGTTAGATTCATCACTGACATTTTCCAAATATACCCAAATATAAGATACAAAAAACAAATCAAATCCTAAGATTAAAATTTTTCATTACTCTATATTATGTTCAATTTTAATTCAATTTCTCTAAATGCTATTGCAACCTTCCACTTTAAACAAGTCCAATTTTTTACTACTTTTGATTACGTTTTGTAATTTTAGTCTACGCAAATGTCCAAAAGCTCTTTCAGACAAATTTAATATTATTCTATTTATCCAAATTACCCAAAACATTTGTTTTTTTAAAAAGACTATGAGACATAATTGATATTTGGTTCAATGGTGTAAAAATGAATTAAAATGTGTATATAGAAAAATCAGTATGTAATAAATACCAGAACAATTAAATTATCACTCTTCCACAAATAAACTACGACAGTAGACTACAAAAAAATTTATTACATTGGCAAATTTAGTACAAACAGATGTTCTATTCTCTGAAATGATATTTTAGGAATGATGAATAACTATAGGTTATACAAGTACCAACAGATTTCAGAGATCTATTCTTTCATTAACAAAAGAAGTAGCAATAAGCCAAGCTGGGAACAGGATATTTTTATTTACTTATTCAAGATAGGGATATTTATGCAAATTCAAGTAGAATAGCAATAATATGCTTGAGTTTTATTGCTAAGTGATTAAGAGAAGTTTGAAATAAAAATGTCATTAATTTCAACTATTAAATAGCACAATAAACTAGTCATCTTTTGTTTCTAATGTAAAATATCCTATAGCACATATATATCAATCAAATCAATGAAAACGTGTGTTTACTGTTTTTGAATGAGGATCCTTACTAAAGAAAAGCTGAACTTATTTGAATTTTCAAGGGATGGTAAGTTAAACATCTAAAAAAGGAAGGAAAACTTGGGGTTTGTCAGAAATGTTTAGTTTCTCATGATAAGTATGCAGTTTTCAAAAGTTCAACAAATCTCATGTTTAGAAACTACTTTTGACATTTCAAATTTAATAAAGACAAAAGCTCATAGAAGAATCAGAAGTCAGTAAGCATGGCAGCGTAGACACATCTGAAGGCCTCTTTATAAAAATATTGAAAAAATCATGCAAAACTATCAGAATCAATTTGTTAAAACTCTGAAAAACAAAGCTTTGCAAAATCAAGAAAATGCTGAATCAAGGAAGAGGCAACATAAAAAAGTAGGATTTTATTTGCTTCCCACCATCATTTCCCAACCCTCCTCCCCTTTTTCTCCCCCCTGCCCCACCTTGCAGGTTTAGCAGTGATCTTAAAGATCACAGCTTGCATTTGCAAAGGGAGCAGAGCACACCTTATTCTCAAAGAATTCTAACCTGGGAACTATTTGAAGGACTGATGCAAGGAGGAGTTAGTCTCAGAACTCTGCAGAAAGACAGCAGCAGGTATTCCTTGACCACATGATAAGGCAAAGGATGAAACTGCAACTTCCTGGGGCAACAGATTAAGACTAAAGCCTACAGTAGAGTACCCTAAGTCTGAGAGGGAAAGCTGGGGAGAGTTTCTTTGAAAAAACTGTAACATTCAAAAGCAACCCTGTATGTACGGACATGTGGGAAAGCCACAGCATATGCTTAAGGTACATGTTCAGAAAAGTCTCAAAAGGATCTTACCTTTTACCCCTGACAGGAATCTAGCCTCACTGCATGTAGGCCCACTATTCAAAATTTCTAGTTCTCAACAAAAGCTATGAAGCTGTCAATAATCAAGAAAATATCCATTCACAGAAGAAATTAACAGGAATATGTCTTGAGGAGGCATAGATATTAGACTTAAGACAAAGACTTTAAACAAACTCTTAAAAATACTCAAAGGAAACCATGGAAAAAAGCTAAAGGAAACTAAGAAAGTTATGAATGAATGAACTAAAAACATCAGCAAAAATACAAACATTATAGGAATTTTTGAAATGAAAAATACAGCAAAAAATGAAAAAAAGCAAAGCTTACTAGAGGGTTTCAATAGAGGGTTTAAGCATGCAGTCAGAAAAAAAAGTCAGTGAACTTGAACATAGGGCTAAATCAAATTATCTAGAATAAGGAAAATAATGAAAAAGAAATGAAGAAAGATGAACAGAACCTAAGATGCATTTAAGATGCCATCAAGTATATCAATATATAGATAATGGAAATACCAAGAAAAAAGAAAGGAGCATGAAAAATATTTAAAGAAATAATGGCTGAAAACTATAAAAAGTGCATGAATCTATAAGTTCAATAATTGCAACAAAATTCAAAAAGAATGAATGAAAACAGATCTACCCTAGACATATTATAATAAAATTGACAAATGTCAAGGACATGGAGAGAATCTTAAAGGCAGCAAGAGACAAGTGGCTTGTTACATACAAGGGATCTTCAATAAGATCAACACACTTCTCATAAGAAACCATGGAAGCCAGACAGGAGTAAGATCAAATTTTCAATGTGCAAAAACAAACAAAACAAACAGGCAAACAAAAAAACCCCAAAACTGTTAACCAAGAATTCAGCAATATTATACTACAAAAACTAGGAGAAATTATGGCATTCCCAAATAAACAAAAGCTGAGTTAGTTTGTTGCCAGTAGATGTGCCCTATAAGAAATGTTAAGGAAAATCCTTCAAACTGAAATAACACATTATACAACAATTAAAATCCATATGAAGAAATGAAGAACTCTGATAGTGGTAATTGCATTAGCAAATATATCTGGTAGTATTGTGTCTTTCATTTGAGAAAAAAAGTCATCCAAATTAGAAAGAAGTAAAATAATTTCTATTCATTAATGGCATGATTTTACATATAAAAATCTTTAAAGAATCCATACAAATCTACTATAACTAATAGATCAATTCTGCATATTTTCAGAATCCAGGAACAACACAAAAATCAACAAGTTGTGATCATATATATGTATATATATCAAAGAACAATCCAAAAAGGAAATTAAGAAAAAAAGTGCATCCATGAAGGCATCCAAAATATATAATACCTAGGAATAAATTTAACCAAGGAGGTGATAAATGCATATAATTAAAACTACAAACATTGCTGGAAAACTGAAGGTCTAAATAAGTAGAAAAATGTTAACATGTCCATGGACCAGGTCACTTGATATTGTTAAGATAGTCACGCTATTCAAAGGGATCTAAAGGATCAATGCAATTTTTATGAAAATTCCAATGGCTTCCTTTGCAGAAATGGAAAAGCTGGTCCTCAATTCATACATAGTTGCAAAGAGTCCTAAATAGCCATAGGAATACTGAAAAGAAAAGTTGGAAGACTATAAAACTATAATAATCAAACAGTATGATAGTAGCACAAGCCTGGATATTTTAACCAATAAAATGGAGAATTCAGAAATGAACCTATATATTTATGGCTAATAAATTTTGGCAAGGATGTCAAAACCTTCAATGGAGTAAGAATAGTCTCTTAAACAAATAATGCAGAAACAACTGGATAGCCATACACAAGAAGATGAATTTGTATCATTGCTTTTTATCATACACAAAAATTAGCTTAAAATGGGTCAAGTAACCATAAGAGCCAAAATAATAACGCTCTTGAAAGCATAGCAGTCTTCATGATCTTGAATTTTCCAATGCATTCTTAGATTTCCTTATTTCTTATTATTAGATTTTATTAGTAGATTTTCTTATTTCTTAGACCACAAAACCATGAGCAAAATATGAAAAATAAATACATCTCAAAAGTGCATTAAAAGATACATTAGCAAGCAAATGAAAATATAACCTAGAGAATGACAAACTATCTCCAAATCATATGCATATGTCCAATAAGGATCTAGTATATAATACATAAATAACTCTATGCAACAATAAATGACCCTATTTAAACGTGAGCAAATGACTTGAGTAGACATTTCTCTCAAGAACATATCCAGCCAGGTATGGCAGCACTTGGGAGCCAGTACTTAGGAAGTGACACAGAAGGATCACCGCAATTTAGCAAGATCTTCAGTAACTTAGCAAGACCCTATTTCAAAAAATATATATATATATATATGGGGCTAGGGGTATAGATATGAGGTGGAATGCCCTTGGGTTCTATCCCCAGTACCACACACATACACACACACACACACACACAAATCCAAATGGCTAACAAGCACATACATATATGGCAACGTTGTCAGCCATCAGGGAAATGCAAATCAATACTATGATGAGGAACCACTTCAAAACCACTGGAATGGCCAGGCACAGTGGTGCACACCTATAATCCCAGTTCTTGGGAGGCTGAAACAAAAGGATTGCAGGTTTGATGCCAGCATGTGGTAACTTAGTGAGACCCTGTTTCAAAATAAAAAAAAATAGGGCTGGGGTTGTAGCTCAGAGGTAGAATGTCTCTGGGTTCAGTCCTCAGTACAGCAAACAAAATGAAACAAAAACACTAGAATGGCTATAATTTAAAAAAGAAAATAACAAGTGTTGGCAAGGATATAGAGAAACTAGAACCCCTATATTTAGCTGGTGGGAAAAATATTTTAGCTGCTATATAAAATAGTTTTCCAGTTCCTCAAAAAGTTATACAGAATTCACATATTACCCAGCAATTCCAAACCTAAGTATATATCCCTCCTAAATTGAAAAAGATGCTCAAAAATTAATTGTGCACATGTACATATCAGCAATATTCATAATAGTTAAACGGCAGAAATAAAAAAAATGTCTGTAGGCCGGGCGTGGTGGCGCATGCTTGTAATCCCAGTACTTGGGAGGCTGAGACCGGAGAATCAGGGTTCGTGGCCAGCCTCAGCTACTTAGTGAGGCCTCTGCAACATTGTGAGACCCACTTTCAAAATAAAGGATAAAAAATAGGGCCAGGGGTATAGCTCGGAGGTAGAGTATCCCTGGGTTCAATCCCCAGTACTGCAAAAAAAAAGTATATAGACTGATGGATAAACAAATTGTGATATATACATAAAATTGAATATCATTTAGTCATAAGAAGGAATGAATTACAAAATGTTACAGTATGAATAAATTTTGGACACATGCTAAATTAATGAAGCTAGACACAAAATGTGTCCTGTTGTCTGATTCATTTATATGAAAGATCTAGAAGTGCTAAATCACTGGAGACAGAAAGCAAGTTTTTTGTTTTTCAGAGCCTGGAGAGAGAGGAATGAGGAGTAACTGCTTAATGAGTATGGGATGTTTTTTTGAGGTGAAGAAAATATTATGGAGCTAGATAGATGTGGCTGGTTACATGCCATTGTGATTGTACTAAATGCCATGAACTGTTCATATTAAAATAGTTAATCTTATCTTATAATATGAATTTTTCTTCAAATTAAAAATTTGTAGCATGGAAAAACATTTTTCTTCTTGCTGTAGTAAATATGGCTCAAATTTTACTAGAAAAGCATATGGAACAAATTGTAAAATGTATTTTGTTTAACAGCAAGTACTTTAGAGGAAACCGAAAACATTTCCAGAGATTTAGTGAAAACAAATTAAGACAAATTACATAGCACCAGAGATTTTCTGGTGAAGGGAAGTACAGATGTTTAACATATCTCAGTTTATGATTTTCAAAGAATCTGCCTCAATATATAACAGCAAATATGATAATTACATATGAGGTCAGTAAAAGAAAAATATACTGTAGTTAATTTATAGAAATCTTTAATAAAATATTGATTATTAAAAACATTTAAGTAACATTTTAGTTTGCCTGCTATAAAGGTAGTAAGGAAAAATATGATTCTTAATTTATTTTCAGAGATATTACTAGAGGAGAAATGTATTCCCTAAATGATTCATTGACAAACCTTTTCACTGAAGCAGCAGCAGTTAAAAATGAACAAAATGTCATCAATATGGAAAATTTAATTTAAAAAATAACCTAAACACAGTGAACTGCATAATACACCAACTCTTTCTCACTTTTGCTTATCATGAAAACATTTTATTCATCTAAATATAGAAGGATAAGAAAACAGTAGCCAACCTATTTTTATAAATAAAGTTTTATTTGAACATGCAAAAAGTACAGTAAATTTATTATAATACTTTATAATGAAATGGGAAGTCACCATGAAAATACCTTGATGGAAAGTATTTAAGAGAGCAATGAACCCCATTAAAATTACACATCTTTCTGTTATTACCCTATAAAAAAATCTTCTCAATTTACTAAACTCTTTTTTATGATAAGTGGCTGTCACTATAGTTCAACCTCATAAAATCAATTCTGGCACATTAAAATATCCCTTCAAGGCAAAGAGGACAGTTTAACAATGACTAAAAAAAATGGCTTTTATTTTATGAAATAAAATATACTATGGAGAAAGTATTTGGAAAATAGACATTTAGAAATGTTACTGTCATTATATGATACAAAAATTTTATATCTGCATTAATCAGGAAGTGATAAGTTTTTATTAGCTATCTAAAATCTCTCAAATAAAGATATTCAGTGAGTTTGTAGGCATTTATTTAAAAACATATAAATATAACACTTTCTGAAAAATGCAAGAACATTGCTAATTTTAAGAAAAAAACCACATTTATGTTATGGATGGGACTGAAGGGTGAATATCATGATGTATTATGGAGAAGTAGACTTTTTCCACTTATTAAAACAAAGTATCAAGAAAATCTAAATGTAGAATTGTATCTTTGATGTTTTGTAAATAAACATGTAAAGATTTTAAAAAATAATGAACCAATTTCCATCATGTCTCTCACTGACAATATTGTTAACTTTTAATATTTTAGAGAGACCAAATATCAAAAAATCAGGGAATAATTGGGATCCAGTGGGAAACACACTAAGTACTATGTTCATGTACCACTTTAAACCTCACTGTGATGTGCAATTACAATGCACCAATAAAAGTATACATACAAAATTACTGAATCTATTTGTGCATATGCTAATAGTTCAACAGAAGTCAATTCCAGGTTGCTACCCTAGTTTCTACCTTTAAAAAGTTATTCCATCACTGTCTCCAGCCAGCAACTTTTAGTCATGCAATATGTGATAGAACTGATGGGTTCCATTACCATGTGTTTATTGCTAAATTTCCTTTGCTGCTATAAAGTGGATTTCATGGTCTGATGTAATGTTGCACATACTATTTTGGTAGATCAACCACTCCCTAATCTGGCTGAGGCCATGTAGGTAGGAAAGACAAACTCATACCTCTGGATGTGACTGAATACAATTAGGATGAATTACTGCCACCCCAAGTGGAAGCAGTACGAGGTAATCAACTTGCCACCAAGTGGTGGTTGTTTTTCTTGAAAGATGATATTATACTGGGGGCTGAGCATTGGCCATGCTTTTGATGGGATGTCATCGGTGGCAGTAATTTTATCTGCCTGGGTTAGTGGAAGCCCCAACTCTTGGGCCTATCCATAGCCTCCATTTCTGTCATCATATTGCTTTCATTATTGTGCTTACTGTGTAGCACTGAGGGAGCCAATCATAGATGTTGCTTTTGTCAACTGGACAAGTTATTTTGCCTAATTAGTTTAGTGCTTCTTTCATGGGGATGCTATCTTGCACATATTAACATGCAATAAAGATCTTTAAACTGCATTGCTACCCCAAAAGCTCCAGATTATTCAAGTAAGGTGTTCCATAGAACTCTCACAGAATCTTTGACCACTACAAATATTCTAATAGTGTAAGGACTTTCAGGTACTAAGGCCCAAGCATAAGGACCTAAACCTTTTCCTGCTCTGAGCCTTATCCAAAGGTAGCAGCCTTTTGTGTCACCAGTAAATAGACCAGATCAGGATTCATAGTGTGTAATATACTGATATACTGCCTTCCACATATTATCCTTCCTTCTTAGTGGTGGAAGATATGAAATGTAATATATATATACATATATATAAAAATATATATGTAATATAATATATGTGTGTGTGTGTGTGTGTGTGTGTGTTTGTGTGTGTGTGTGTGTGTATTGGGGGGCAGCTGGACCCTTAAACTCCCTATGGACAAGCTCTGGTTCTTCATTTATTTATCTGCTATCCTCTATAGTAGATGTGCTTTATAAAGACCTCTGGCATAGGTAACACTATGGTGACTCAGTTTAATATGATGTTGTCAATACAGTGAACCAGTGTGATATACCATAGAAGGGCCAGATGACACAGAATTCCTTGGCTATATTTTGACAGAAGGCAGGACAGTTAATGAAGCTCTGGGACTAAACTGTGGATATATATACTACATTATGCCCAAATGAGTTTGTAATGTTCCTAATACTCTTCCTGATAGGGATGGCCAGATGGATGATTGCTAACCATGTACTTGAGGTCATGCTAATCTACTGTAATAAAATGTCACATCTGAAACAGCAGCTCTAGTAGTGGGTGTGTTTGTATCCTTCTCTAAGATATGACTGCATCTTTTGTCTTTAATGGTGGCACAATATCTTCCATCCCCTCATGCCCCAAACCATGATGCAATATTGCTTTTGCTTGATAATCTTGACTGAGAGAATATTAGAACAGTATACTTAGACTTTCCTGCTGATATTTCTTGTACCGCAGATTATGGAACCTATATTAGGGTTGTGATAAGGACCAAGTATGTCTATTATAATTATACTTTTAGGGTGAATCAGATCTGGGTCAGGTACCTATGTACTATCTGGATCCAATATACTCCCATTCTTAGTGGGAACAGAAGGGGTCCACTGGTTTGATTCCTAAGATATAAATATCACTGTAACTTTTTTTGATAAGTCTTTTTCCCCATATGGTGTTGCAAGATCCTCTCTCCTGGGAACATGGTCTATACTTCAATTAATATAAGCCTGAGAACTCACTTAATTCTATCAACTGGCCATGGAGATTTTGAGAAACTGTTTTACTCTCTAGGTCATGAATGCATCCATCCTTGATTTTTATTGTTGCTATAAAAAGTGAATAATAGATTTGTTGAATACCCTTTTGTCTTGCCTCAAGGGATGCCATATTTTGTTAATCATCCCAATAATTTTCTGCAGACCAGGTAAATACTATCAATTCCAACCTTGACACACATCACAAAGTTGGGCCCATGTTGCTTTCAGTGGTTAAACCACCTGGACTCAATTATTTTGGAATCTTACCACAGTGACTGCTAGCAAGGAGCTCTGCTCAGATGTTCTCTGTAATAGCATTTTTTACTATAAGCAGTACACTGTAGAAGACTGACAGCACCGAGATTTTAAGCAATGCTGATGCTCTTCTTTGCAGTGGTTTCCTTAATGCTTTGACAAATGAAATCTCCTGTGTCTCTCTTCCCACAGAACATGGTTTGCTTCAATGTATTCGAGTTGCAGGCAGTATACTTATTTTAGCATGCCCTTTTCTCTGAGCCTTTTTTTTTTAAACCTGGGATTGAATCCAGGGGCAATCTACGTCTGAGCCACACTCCCAGCCCTTTCTATTTTGTATTTGAAACAGGGTCTCACTACATTGCTGAGGGTCTGACTAAACTACTCAGGCTGGCAAGCCTCCCAAATATGGAATTACAGGCATGCACCACCATGCCCAACGTCTCTGAGCTGTTTGATGCAGTCTTCCACTGCTTTCCATGGAAGACAAGAAGATCCAGCATTTCAATTTCACTTAATGTGAACCATAGCTTTCTCCATGATTCCAAGACCCATCCTAGCACCAGTTTCTTGATTTCTTGCCATAATTCAAGGAAACTGAAGATTCACAATTTTCTGGCATATTGAGTCAGATATACCCATTCTATGCTTCATCATCTCACATTTTCCTAATCATAGCCCTAACCAGCATGCCACTTTCACAGCTTGGGCATTCAACCTCCTCTGTAACTCTGTCACTCTTATAATTTTGTGCTGAGCTACATGCTCAGCTTTTTTTTCTACCATAGAATGAAAAAGAAGGAAGTACTTTATTTACTACTAAGGAGTACTTCTGGTCTCCCTACCTAGTCTTTAATTGGTGACTAATCATCTTACAGACTTTCATTTTTGTAATACATAATTTACATCCAATAACAACCATCCAGTTTCATAGTTCTACCTCTGAACTTTTGATATTCCTGGGATATGGCACCTGCTGGTGTAGTGTATTTACTTCCACCAGTATCCCACCCCAGTTTATCACAGGCAAATGTTTTGACAATTGCAACGGTGACATCATGCCAGGGGTTAATCATGCCTTGCACCAGTAATGGTGTCCTCATACCAAGTGACCACCTTATTATTCCACCTTAAAATCCCGTTTTAGTTCCCATTTCTTTGAATCACTTCTGATGTTGACCTTCTGGGTTGACAGAGTTATTAGATTGCAATAAATGTAATGAAGTAACTCAGATGATTCTCCAGGAAACTCTGGAGTAGCAATGTACTTTAAGAATTTCCCCAGATTTGGATAGTGTGACATTTACTTTGTGACTATATCAGCATCATTGGATACAGGTTGCCCGTGGGAACAAGAAGCACTTTACTTGGTGTCAGAGAGATCATGATAGTGCAACCTTCAGGAATGGGCAGAAATCCTACAAAGGGCATGCAATTCACACAGGGTATGCTATAAGGTCTCATTCTGGATCCTTAGAGTTTTGGAAATTCCATATGTTATATGAATTATATGCATTTTCCTTTTGGTGTTTTTGATTATTCAGCTATATGTGAAGAGAAGATATATTATTTCTATTATCATTATTATTATTTCCCTACAGTTAACATTATTTTAGCAACTTCAAAGAAAAAAATCTCAAAATCAGGTCTCAAATGATATGAGCATTCCTTGTAACATGATGGAAGTTATTTTTCCTACTCTGATCAAAACATTCTATTATAGCTTTCCCAGATGCATATCACATAATTATTTTGGGAGAAGCATGACATGACAACTTTTCCCTTACAATTCTGATGCAAATATACACATGAGGCATGCAAAGTATTTCATACTAAGAAAAGTTATAAGTTTCTAAATTTTCTCTTACAACATATTATTGCTATTTTTGTTATTGATTTTTCACTTCTAAGAGAATGAAAGCCTCAGTGAGCTTCAAGATACCAGGCAGAAAAACTCAGTGTGAAGATTCATTACTAATTCTGTATTTTTTCTACCTGCCTACATGTTCCAATAACTGGGCTTCCCTGGTTTCCAGCATATCTTAATGAGCATTAAATTCAATTTAAAAATACATATTCCTAGCGCTGGGCATGGTGGTGCACGCTTGTAATCCCAGTACTTTGGGAGGCGGAGACCGGAGGATCCGGGTTCGCGGCCAGCCTCAGCTCTCTCTCTCTCTCTCTCTCCCTGTCTTTCTCTCTCTCTCTCTCTCTCTCTCTCTCTCTCTCTCCTTAGT
>PVJS01013231.1:0-42435 GCA_004027185.1 Glis glis | reverse complement strand
GGGCTGGATGTGGCTCAGAGGTAGAACGTCTCCGGGTTCAATCCCCAGAACAAGGAAGGAAGGAAGGGAGGGAGGAAAGAAGGAAGGAAGGAAGGAAGGATTTTCTGTGGCCTCTCTCCTTCGCTTGTAGATGTGTATCTTCCCCCTGTGTCTTCACCTGGTCTCCCGCTGTGTGTGTGTTTGATTCCTAATGTCCTCTCCTTATGAGGACACCAGTCGTATTGGATTAGGGACCGCCCTAATGGCCTCATTTTTACTGAGTTACCTCTTTAAAGACCCTATCTCTACACATTGTGTGGAACTCGGGGTTAAGGCTTCAACATACAAATATGGAGGTGGAGGGTACAAAACTCAGCCCATAACAAAACTTAGAGAAGAAAGAGCTCAGATAAATGTATCTTTAATTCTAGGCATGAATATTCCTTGGAAATGCACTGTAAAAGGCTCTGTGTCTAGCTTCTAATGCTGCCTGTCTCCTCCACATCAGCCTCCCTGGGAACTAGTCCAAGGGAGGGTCCATCATTAAAAAAAGTCTCTAGAACCTTTTCTCACATCTCCATCGTCTCCTTCTTGAACTCTCTTGGCCACTGCTTGACATCCCCACCCAGGCAACCCTGCACTGCCATCTTCGATGTAACTTTCAGTATCCAGGAATACAAGATTCTTGTGCATAATGTGTTGGCACCATTGCTGAATTCAACACTCAGCCAATATGGCTAGGCAACTTGGACATAATCCATCCTCTTAATAGCTGATATAATTTTAGTACTTTATTTACTACAAACACTGAATTTTGCCTTCAGGCCTCAGAGAGAACAGCACTGACAACTTCCAGAAACATATTTGAAATGCCTAACATAGTGTACACAACTGACGAAATGTTCCTAGCACTGTGACAAGAATGAGGACAAGTAGAGAGGAAGCCGCTGAACCCAAAATTAAAGTTCTGTAGCCCTGCCCAGCGCACTCTGCCACATCCAGCGTCTGGTGCAGCAGTCAGAGCCGGCAAACCTGAGTCCCCTGCTGACTCCCAAGACACCGTAGGCCTCTGCCCTGCTTCCATGAAACAGAAATTTAAAAGTTATGCATCCTCTCCTCCACAGAGGAGGGGGTGAGTTGAAAAGCTAAAATAAACACCAGTAAAAGCCAAAATGAATTAAATAAGGCCAGGCGTGGTGGCACATGCTTGTAACCCCAGTACTTGGGAGGCTGAGACAGGAGGATCACAGGTTCGCAGCCAGCCTCAGCTACTTAGTGAGGCCCTCCGCAACTTAGTAAGACCCTGTTTCAAAATAAAGAATAAAAAATAGGGCTTGGGTTGTAGCTTGAAGGTAGAAGGTCTCTGGGTTCAATCCCCAGTACCACAAAAAAATGAATTAAGTAAATAAAATTTTAGTTCTTCATTGTCCAAACCAATTTAAATCCCTTGACCCTGTTATTTTCATTCTGCCACTGTTTACTAGTTTATGTTCATTACCAGATAAGATGGAGTGTCTCCCACAGTAAAACGTTTGTCTTCAAAATCCATGAAGATTTAGATCTATAATTTATTGCCTTTAGTCTATCCTCACTGATTCTCCATAGTTCTAGACTTCCACACTGTACAATAGATGGTCGTGCAGGAGTATTTTAATTCTACAGTGAATGTGAAGCCGAGTGTAGTCAAACACATGACCAGCAGAGGGCAGCATAGACCTGATGCTGCTTCAGACTTTTCCTAGGCTTTTGTGGTGGGTTTTCTTTAGTCTCAAAGTGTCTCCCTTCCCTCCCAGGAAAACCATTGTATTGCCAGAATCTGGAAATGCCCAGGAGTCATGGCTCAGAGGCCCCAGGTAGCAAACCCTGCTCCCCCTCCTCCTGCCCAGTGCTGGGCAGGGACTCCAAGCTGCTGGTCAAAGCCAAACTCAGCACCTTCTGATATTGAGCGTGGTCCAGATAACGGGGAAACATGTCAGGCACAGGCATCACCATGCAATTCACGGGCATCAGAACCGACCAAAGTCATGTCGACACTGAACTCAGTTTCCCAGGACCGGGTTCTTTCTGAAGGGGGTGGGGACCAAGCAGCCTGGGGCAAGGTTGTCATCAGGACCTGGGCCCTGCTCAGGAGAGAGCAGGAGGTAGATAAACCTTAGGAAGGGGTACTGGGAAAGAGAAAAAGAGGATTCTGTGTTGATGTTATATTTCCAAAGTGTTTTATCTTCTCTTTAACTCATTATTAGCTAATAAGTCTGGACCATCCCCTCATAGTATAGAGGAAACGTGCGGGAGCAGAAGAGGCAGCGCCTCCATCTCCCGGGTACTCTGTTGTGAAACACGCGGAGCCTCCCAAAAGCACAGCCCCAAACCGAACCAAGCCGCAACTGGAACCGGTAGGAAAGACTGCAAGCCTCGCCGGGCCAGAGTCCCCCCGCGAGCCTCTGCGATGGCGTGACGGTGCTGCCACCGCGCTGCCCGCCTGCAGGCGGAGGTGGTGGAGCATGGCTGCTGGCGACCCGGCCAGGCAGGGAGCGCTCGCCCGGCTCCCCTCGGTTCCCACACACCGGCTGCGCATTCATCCCGGTGATTGATGCTCCTGGAACCCGCCTGGAAATTCTGTCTGTGGGCTCATTATGATGGGGAGCGAGCTGCGTCCGCTGGTCAGGAGTGAGTAAGGCGATCGGTAGGTGAGGGGTGGCTGTTCACAAGAGGGCAGCCTTTGATGCGAGGAGCGGAGGGTTTGGCCGAAACTCAACACCTCTTAGAAGCACAGATTAGTCAAGAGGAAGAAAAGGAGAACGCACTGTGGAAGTTTTCAAGAGGGGACAAAGATGCCTGTGTTTTGTATCGCTCAGCTGCCTCGAGAAAATGTCCATTTGTTTTCTTTACACTCCTTTTCCATTTTAAGTGGGATCCAGTGAATGTGTCTTTTCAGCGTTCCCAATTTCACCATTTTCGCTACACCTCATGTTGCCATTTTAATGAAGCATCGTTTTTCCTGAGGGTGTGGGAACAAAACCTATTTAATGACCTCTTAGAGCAAACACTGAGTTCTTCAAATATTTCCCTGAATTAAACCCCCACCCCACAAATCCACTTCCTTTCTAAAATACCAGTTTGCCAACTACTGCAAACCAATGAACAGGGCTTCCCTTTACCCTCAAGCCAACGGACTCTTGTCGAATCTCGCAGCCCAGAGAGTCCATAAGACGCCCTGGTGCCCAGCTGCTGCCCTTGGATAGCTGGGTGGCATGATGGTAGTTCCCCTGGCAGCGTGACATCAGATCCCTTGCATCCCTGCAGCACACAGGTTGACAGGACACAGCAAAGACCTTCAGTGACCTTGGAGACTAGTCCAAGCCTCCGTTTACAGATGAGGAGATGGAGGCCAGCAAGAAGCGGCTTGCAGGGCCACACAGGGAACCACAGGTAGAATAGGGAGTTATAGAGGAGAAGCAGGGACGGTCCCCAAGGGCCTCGGCATCGCTCAGGGCAAATGTGCAAAATGCTTATTCCCGAGTCACTTCTCAAACCTACCAAATTAGAAGTTCTGGAGACTGGGAATGGGAATTTGCATTCCAACAACATCCCACGTGGTGGCTGTGGTACATGTCAACTTCAGAGAAGAACTAGCAGTCATAAAAAGAAGAGGCTTGGAATCAGACCGAGCTGAGTTTGAATTTCATCTCTGCCCTTCCCTTACTATCTCGGCACCTTTGACAAACTAATGTCTCTGAGCTCCGTTCCCTCCTTTGTCACTGGGGAGATTGTTGTGAGGACTAGGTGGTGTATATAAGCACACTCAGACCCCAGAGCCTAGCACAAGAATGTACTCAGCATTGTGTCACCTGTTATCTGAAGCAGGCACAACACAAGATTGCTGGATTTCAATCTCAGAACCCCGCTTGTGAACTGTATGAGATTGTGCACTTCATTGATCTCCTCTGAGTCTCAATTTCCTTATCCATAAACACATATTACCTCCATATCATCCATAAATGCATAATATTACCTCCTCTCAGGTATGTTGTAGTAGCACAGTCCAATTACAAAACAGAACCACTCTAGGTCTTTCAAATAGATGGAATTGAAGGCAGGAATTTAGGTCCATGGGGGATGGAGGAACTAAGTTGTCAAAGAAAACAGAGACCATCTAGAGGTTAGCTGCTGGAAAGACAAAGGAAGGTGGTAGTTTTGCAGAGTCCAGGGGTCAACATCACTAGCAGAAACTGGGGCCATGGTAGGGCAAGAAAGCTTTTCTTTTTCCCCCACCCTGTAGTCTCCACCAATACCTCTCCTTGCCCAAAAGAGGTAGAAATCAGAAGACACAGGAGCCTGGGGTGCACAGTTCCTGGAGATACCCAGCAGAGAGAAAGGGTAAATACTGGGCCTGCGAACAAATAAGCAAATGTCTAGCACATACACAAATACTCTTCCACAGACTCAGTCACAGAGGAAGCATCCTGTTAGTGTTTGTCATTATAATGGTTAACAACAAAATATTAACAGCCCAAAATGAGCCCTATGCAAGAAAAGTGTATTTATGGGAAACCTGCCTTTCTTTAGTCACATACAAATATTATTTCTCCAGGAGTGGCCACCGTGTAGAGGGGCAATCCCAAAATTAGAGACCCAGATGTGCCACTTGTAAAAGGAGCCTCAGTTTCTTCATCTATGAAATTGTGAGTAATGCACTATTTCACAAAATATTGGCATGTAATGAGGTCACAAACCTGAAGATACTGTGTCTGCTTAAACATGCCAAAAACAGGGTGTTTTGTACTCTCTAAACAGGCTATTTCACATAAAAATAGCTGTCATATTCACAATGATGTACATCCAATATAATTACTTTTTTCCCAACTAGTTTTTCAAACTCATCATTTTCTTTTCAAGAATTCAGATAGACCCCAATTTGAGCAAATACTGTTAAATTTAGTTCAATACAACCAAAGTAATGGTCCAGCCGAAAATGCACAGAACTACTGAACTAATCTTATGACAACTCGTTCTGTAAATAGAGAATTGTTCCACATCTTCATAAGCCTTGACTGTCCAGCTTTTTTATCTCCGCTGATTAGATTGATGAAACTGTTCTTACATAACAAGAGAAAAACACACACACACATAGACACACATACACATAATCATTAATACACATTACAAAAAAATATTTAACCAGTCTCTTAGTGTACTTTACATGCACTATTACAATTTATGTGAGAAGAAATGTCGGGAGCCTTCTTAGACCACATGTTGAGGCATCCATCTCGGACCTGCTTGACTAGGTACATAGTACCTAGTTAAATGGAAAGTGTGTGTGCTCAGACAAGCTTCCAAGGTCCAGGTGGGACTATAAGCGGTGTGGAATTGGATGTGACGTCCCCATTTCCCAGAAATGTTTACCCTTCCCTTCCCTAAGACTATCCCATGACTGCCTTTCTGCCCCTCCCTAAAGTTAATCCGTGCCTGCCTCTCATTAAAGTTAACCCGTGCCTGCCTCTCCCTAAGCTTGACCCATGACCGCCTTGCCATTTAATCATTTTTAGAAATGCTTTGTTTAAACCCTCAATAAAAAAGGACACTGTTTAAAAGAGAGGCACAATATCTCTGTCTTCTCCCCAGCCGCCCTATATCTCTAATAATAATAATTTTGACTCCGAGTCATTCATGTGAGAGAGCCTCTAATTTCATCGTGGTATCCAAGGCACGTTTTCCGAACATAGACATTTTTCCAGCTATAACATTTGATAAGTTTCCTAAGTTCCTAATTATGTAATCAAGTTCTAATAACAAAAGTATTATTGTTTTAGGACAGTATTTATGCACAATAAACAACATTTGGAATTTTTACAGTGAAAATCTGTCTGCTTCTACAATTTTGGTTTCTTACTTGTTTGCTTGTTTTATTAGTCCAATTTCAGATTATGAATATTCTGAAATTGACTATTTTTAATTAAGTATTTTATTTTAAAATATTTAGATTCCCCTCCCCCCCCAAGAACTATATGATATTTTCAGGTGCATTTTATTTCATTGGCTTTGACAGAGAGTATTCTAGGATATGTCCAGACTGCCAGAGCACCCTTGAGGGTCATCAATCACACAGCAGCTGGCGGAGCTCCTCAGGACCTGGTGAGCCAGGTCCCACCAGGGGAACAGCCTGGGTAGCCTGAGAAGGAGAAGGACAGAGGGCAGTCCAGGGACACAGCTGAGATGGAGTGCTGGGAGGCTGGAGAAGCACTGCACATGGGTCTGGGCCTCTTGCTTCAGCTCAGGAGGGTCCACATGGAACTTGTGAAGGGGGAAAATCAACCCAAAGTTGCAAGGCTTAACATTTGCCAACAACAGCAACAAAGGTGAAGGCTGAGTGTCTGAATGGGAAAATTCCCAGGAGGGGACCATGAGGAGCTGCCAGGGATCAAAGGTATTAGGAGCTGGACAAAGCTATCAAAATCCTCAGTTTCTCTGGCCCGTATATAAAGCCAAATGGGGTAACATTGATGGACATCCCCCACCCAAGAACATGAGGAAAATGTGACCTTGAAGAGCTAAACCGGTGAGTCTGCACATCAGATAAGAAGCTAATCATCTGGTTATTCCAAGATACTCTCAAAATGTGCTCAGAAACACCGGTAAAGGGGACCCAAGAATTACCACAGGAAGGTCGACATAAATCTTTTTTTTTTTTTTTTTGCGGTACCAGAGATTGAACCCAGGGGCATTCTACGTCCGAGCTACATCCCCAGCCCTATTTTCTATTCTTTCTTTTGAAACAGGGTCTCACAAAGTTGCGAGGGCCTCACTAAGTAGCTGGGGTTGGCCGCGAACCCGGATCCTCTGGTCTCAGCCTCCCAAGTACTGGGATTACCAAGTGTGGGCCACCACGCCCGGCAAGAATGATCTTAATAAGGACAACAGGAACTCGGTGAATTCTGTTACACCCGGTCAGGAGAAAGACTGCTGAACTTGAAAGCACAGTCAACCTCAGGCAGAGTAAGTGAACTGGGAGACCCAGAGGGGGCAATGCCCACACACGCACTGATGGAGGGAAGAGGGAGGAGCCTGCGGACCCCAGCACCACAGTCAGCTGACATGGATATACATGGCCTCAGATACACACTGCAATTAATTATCTAAATCAGAAAACGCCTTCCCTTTGCTCTGGTTCCATATTCACTAGGGAACCTCCTGATTATAACTTTTATTCCCCTAGGAAAGCAGCTAAGAGGGATAACATGCTCGTCATAATGCCTTACACATCTCCATCAAAAGGACATTCAAGCCGGGCGTGGTGGTGCACGCTTGTAATCCCAGTACTTGGGAGGCTGAGACCGGAGGATCCGGGTTCGCGGCCAGCCTCAGCTCTCTCTCTCTCTCTGTCTCTCTGTCTTTCTCTCTCTACTTAGTGAGGCCCTCCACAACTTCGTGAGACCCAGTTTCAAAATGAAGTATAAAAAATAGGGCCAGGGTGTAGCGCGGAGGTAGAACGCCCCTGCGTTCAATCCCCAGTACCGCAAAAAAAAAAAAAAGGACATTCAGCGTTCTCATTGCAAAATCATACTTTGCTTTCCACATCCATCTCTTATCACCTTGGTTAATTGGAGTCTACCCTAAGAAAGGAATCTACACCACATGCACTTAACATTTTAAGTATGTGAAACCTCAAACCTGGGAGCCTGAACTGAGAGAGCGTTGAATCTACAGACAGAAAATGCCACCTTAAGAGTCACGTGTACATAGACACATCCAGGCTTCCTTGGTAAGATCCAACACTGCCACGTGCCATCTTTTAAATTTAAACAAATAACAATCGTGAGTGTGTATGTACCAGTTCACTTCAAATGTTCCACATTGTAAAACAGCTTGAAGCCTATAAAACTGGAAGAATTATTGTCTTGGTCCAGATCTGTGCTGCAGGGAAGGATTCAGGGTTTTGAACTGCTATAAATAAATTCAGCAACACTAGGCATTAAATCGTGAACTGCTAACAGCACAGCTTAGATACAGAGTCACAGAACGACCTGTGTGTACCAAATATCAAATAGTACTCTGACCATAAACAAGTAACCTACAATATATTATGACATTCTAGGAGTCAAGAAATAGGACACATTATAACTAACAAAACAAATATGGCCATGTGCGGGGTAGAAGTTTCTGTGAAGGTATCTCTCTAGACTAGAATTTAAAAGACAAACAGAAAAGGTGGCAGTAAAAGAGTGAAGGAACACTTGATTAAAAGGATCTGCTGGTGCAGTGGCGCAAGCCTATAATCTCAGTACTTGGGAGGCTGACACAGAAGGATTGCAGGTTCAAGGCTAGCCTCAGCAACTGAGCAAGATCCTCAGCAACTTAGTGAGACCATGAGACCAAAATAAAAAGTGCTGGGGGTGTAGCTCAGAGGTAGAAAGCCCCTGGGTTCAATCCCCAGTACCAAAAAAAAAAAAAAAAGAAAGAAAGGATTCAAATGTCCTAATAGACCAGGCATGGTGGCGCATGCTTGTAATCCCAGTTCTTGGGAGGCTGAGACAGGAGGATCACAGGTTCAAGGACAGCCTCAGCAAGTAGTGAGACTCATCAACCTAGTAAGACCCTGTTTCCAAATAAGAAATAAAATTGTGCTGGGGGTGTAGCTCGAAGGTAGAATGCCTCTGGGTTCAACCCCCAGTACCACAAAAAATAACAATAATAATAATAACAAATTTCCTAATAAATAAATGAAAACAAAGAGAAATTCTATTATATACCTATTAAAAGGTAAACAAGAATCTCTAGAAAAAAAGGGATGGCATTAATACCCATCCCTAGTGCAGTTGGGAAATTAGATCCCCACCTGAGGGCACTGGCGGTGCACACCTACACAACTCTTCTGGTTTCATTACGCATCAAGGGTAATGGAATCATTTACATTCTTTCACAACTACTCCAACTTGAAGGTATTTATCCTAAGGAAAAAATTTAAAGAAAGAAAAGTTCTGTGCTTTAACATCATCATTTTTGTATTATGCATAATGGATACGGTTGAAAAAAAACCTAAATTTCCAACAACTGTGAAGCAGTTAAGCTGATTATGATGTACAACTCAGAAGAACGTGGTGCAGTCATTTAAAATTGTAGTGTTTAGACCTGTGCAACATTTGGGGAACATGTTCAGAATACGCTAAACAAAAATCTGAGTACCTGATTATAAGTGTTACAACCATAGCTAGGAAAATATGCACATCTAGACAAAGTAAAGGAGAGAACAGGAGACCAGGACACTCTTGTGAGGTATGTGCATCCCAGCTCTCCCACTTTAAGCTACAAGACACTGGACGTGGTATTTCAGTTCTCCGGTTTGTACAATGGGTATGGGAATAATACCTACCTCGTAATGTTGGTATACAGATTAAATGAGTTTCTAAACATAACAATGCTTAGAAATTGGCTCGGCACAAAATAAGTGCTATGAGAATTTTAGACAGTCCGTCACTTAGGATGATTCAACTTGTGTCAAAGCAATTTGCACTTAGTAAAAAAACCTTGCTTCAAATTTCGAATTTTGAACTTTTCCCAGGCTAGCGACATGTGATCGGATCCTCTCTCACGATGCCAAGTGGCAGCAGAGACCGCAGCTCTTGGTGGTCACGGCCACGTGATCATGGGGGAAACAGAGGATGCTCTACCAAGTTGTGTTGCTGAGCTGTGGTGGTCGGTAGGTTGGGTATATTAAATGCATCTCCAACTTAAGACATTTTCAACTAATGATTAATTTATCCTGATGGGTCTAACTCTATTGTAAATGAAAGAGCACCTATATTATTGATGGCCATTAGCTTATTTCCCATCATATTATTATCTCAGCCTATATAATAAAAATTATAAATAATTTTTATTTTTATTTATTTATTTTTGCGGTACCGTGGATTGAACCCAGAGGCGTTGTACCTCCGAGCTACACCCCCGGCCCTATTTTTTATACTTTATTTTGAAACAGGGTCTCACGAAGTTGCGGAGGGCCTCACTAAGTACCTGAGGCTGGCCGCGAACCCGGATCCTCCTGTGTCAGCCTCCCAAGTACTGGGATTACAAGCGTGTGCCACCACGCCCGGCTAGAAAGAATTTTTAAATGTCCTCTTAATACTTCTACCTTGTTACTAAAACATATTTCCTTTGTATTAATAATATGTCACAGTGTCCTGGAGGGCATCTCAGTTCAGTGAACACATTGTGCACCTGCAGTGTGCCGAGCATCCGGTGGCCCTGGCCTCATGGAGCTTCTGGTCAGATAAGCAGAAGGGTCTTTGCACATCACCCTGCCGTCCAAATCACAAATGTCATCCCATCATCTTATCATTTTTGTTAATTCGCCCTAAATATTGTTTTGTATTTATATAAAGAGTCCTGAGGCTTATAAAATGTGCCTCTGTATCAAACAGTCTATTCTTATTAGATATAAACACGTGAAGTAGTTTTAATATCCTGTTGACATTTAACAGTTGCCTTTCCACCCACATATCATGTAAGTGTTGACACAAAGAAGTGTGGTATTTCAAAACATTTAAATCCCAATATTTTTAGTATCTTTTCGTTCAAAACCAAGACAAAATCTTCATTCTGGAAAGACAGAGAATCTCTTTGGACAACACTGTGGTGTATTTCTACTCCTGTTCACATATTTTCAATCATTTAACAAATGTTGATTGAGTATGTATTATGTAGCAGGCCTGCAAGTGCTAGGCGCTGGGGATAAGAAGGGGGCTCCTGGGTCAAGATTTGTTCTGTCTGGAAAGAGACTTTGATTACAATGTGAAGAAAAAGAATTAAAATCACAGTACATCCAAGAGCTATGGGGCAAAGAGTAGGAGCCCAGAGGAAAGGCTTCTAACTCATTCTAAGAGAGACTGTCCTGATAGGAAAGAGCTCCAAAGAGGAAGGTATTTGAAGTCAGTCTCAAAGGACAACTGGTGATAACCAGACAGATACAGCAGCATGAGACTTCCAGGAGAAGAATGCAAACCAGGCAAAGTAAGAAGGTATAAGAGAGTGTGACATGTTTCAGATATACTGAGGTTGGATGGAACAGAGCATGGGTATAAGATGTTAGGGGAGAGGGGAAGCAAAGATTTCTTATAGACCCTACTGCAGACATTAAGATTTGTTCATAAAAGGGAAAGCCATTAAAAACAAACAAACATAGACCAGAGTATAGCATCTTCATATTTGCGACACAAGAAGACCCATCTGATGATTAGATGGCAGAGAAAGAGATGCTGCAAAGACAGCAAGAAGCTCATCTATCCTTGAACCAATAATTTTTAAACTTAGAACAGTTTCCCACAGAGACCCATCCCTGGATTTGGTATATTCCTTTTTTTCTTATAGACACCTCTGTTTTGAGACTTTTACGTCGATAGGAATGATCTAGTCTGAAGAGCCTGAAGGAGCATGTGGGTGATTAATTAGATCATTATCTCATTCTGATCACGTTTATACCAATCTATTTCCACTGTGGAATTATAGTTTCCTCATAGTCAGCCACTATAAAAGTGGATCTACACCTTTCCCCAAAACCAGTTTTCTTTAGTATCGGCTTAAGGTAAAGGGCAAGGGTGTAGCTCAGTGGTTGAGCACTTGCCTCTAATGCCCAAGGCTTCGGGTTAGATCCCCAGTATCACAAAAAATAAATAAGGGGAGGGGGGAGAGGTGGGATTTTGGTGGCCAGGGATGGAAAGCTCTAGTCCCACACAGCCCTGCACTCAGTTCAGCTCTTCAGCGATGTCTGAAGCAAGTCAGCTAGCTTCAGAATGGGGTTTCAGCAGCTACACTTCTTGGGAAGCATTGGCTGCCAAGGAAGAAGTCCCAGGAAGTTTGTCCTGGGGAGGCTGAAGAGGTAGCCCACGAAGCTGCGTGGAACCCAGAAACCCAGAGCCACAGTGAGACTACCTGGGGAGAAGAGAACATCAGATGCCTCCCCAAACAGACAGGGCAGAGAGCAGCCTTATTTCCTGCTTTCAAAGAGCTCCATTGTACAAGGCTGGGAAGCAAAAGGAGACATTTGAACAGGGAAATCCCAGGGACCTTAGTGAATTGAAAAGACAAGTGTGCTTTGAAGGATTCAGTCTCTCAGGAGTTTATCATGAAGGGAATTCATTCACATGTGTAGGGAGCCTTCCTTTCTTATATCCTTCCAGCCTGCCTCTTTTCCCTTACTGTGCAGAGGCCAACTGAAACGAGAAAACGTGAGGAGTTAGCCGGGTGCGGTGGCACACACCTGTAATCCCAGTACTTGGGAGGCTGAGACAGGAGGTTCAAAGAGAGAGCACGGTCACTTAGCAAGTTACTTATCTGTTTCAAAATAAAAAGTAATAAGGTCAGCCGGGTATGGTGGCGCACGCTTGTAATCCCAGTACTTGGGAGGCTGAGGCTGGAGGATCCGGGTTTGCGGCCAGCCTCAGCTACTTAGGCCCTCCACAAACTTAGTGAGACCCTGTTTCAAAATAAAGAATAAAAAATAGGGCTGGGGGTGTAGCCCAGAGGTAGAATGCCCCTGGGTTCAAACCCCAGTACCCCAAAAAAAAAATTAATAAGGTCAAGCGCTCCTAGGTTCAATCCCCAGTACCACCAACAAACAAAACAAAACAAAAAAAGGGAGGAATTCTGTCTCCCCATTCAGACAAGGCCAGCATCTGCTTACTGCCCAGTGTGGCAGAAGACCTGTTTGATCTTTATCAAGTGAAGGGATAAACATTTTGTCTATGCTTGGAGCGGTGCCTTGCACCTGCAATCCCAGCTACCTGGGAGGCTGAGGCAGGAGGCTCACTTGAACCCAGGGGTTTGAAGCCAACCTGGACAACACAGTGAGAACCACCCCCCCAAAAAATGTTTTTGTATAACCCATATACAAAATTCATATCCATGTTTCCTTTTAAACTCATTTTAATTTAATGATTTTATATTTAAGGATTTAATAAAGCTTTGTTGAGGTGGAGAGGAGATTTTCCCCCAGTAGTTTTGATGAGATTGTCATAAAGTTGAGGAACTAATGAAGTGTCGATGTTGAAGTAGTAAGAAATAACTTTTCTTTGGCTCAAAGTAAAAATGAACTAATTAAATATGAGTCAAGATTAATCTACATCATTAAAATTTAATCTGTTTTAAATACTGCCTATAAATATTATTAATACTGAAATTTAAATACAAACATGCACAAACTTTCAAAACGATTTCCATCTGATAAATATCAATTCAAGAAATTGCTATGCTGAATCTACTCTATCATCTTTAGGTCTTCTAGTCACAGTTTAGTCATCTTTGTGGGGCTTTGGCTTTTAAGAGCAAACATCAAACTAATTTTTCCACACATAGTAGACTGAACATATGGTGTAGTATATGATTTGCTAGAGAGCCATTTGCACATAAGGTCTGTAGAATAAAGATCTCTCAGGCATCTATAAAGATTCTTCTAGTCCTGCTGTTAAAATAAATTTTTTAGATTTAAAATAGATTCATGGAACCTAGTCTTCTGAGTTTCCATCTTCTAGGACTGGCTTTCTCAGTATGCCAGGTATTTTTTTATGTTGCTCATTTCGGGAAACCATTTTGTGTCCCCTAAGTTCTCAGTGGAATGACACCTGCCCATCTGTTCTTCATTCTCCTCTGCAAGTCCTCTGCCATCTTGCCAAGGCGATGCTACCTGCTACTTCATCATAACAAGTGGTTACCGCTTCACTGTACTTCTGTTAGAAAATGCAATACTGTACTTGGCTTTCAAAATCATGGCTTTTAGCCAGGCATGGTGGCACATGCTTGTAATCCTAGTACTTGGAAGGCTGAGACAGGAGGATCACAGGTTCAAGGACAGCCTCAGCAATTTAGTGAGGCTCTCAGCAACCTAGTGAGACCCTGTTTCCAAATAAGAAATAAAAAACCGTGCTGGGGATGGAGCTCGGAGGTAGAATGCCTCTGGGTTCAATTCCAAGTACCCCCCCACACACACACACAAAAACCACACACAAAAAAAAAATATGGCTTTTTATCCTTAGGATCGAGGTGTCTTCTTTAAGAGACACCTGCCTGGTAAGGCAACATGCATTCTCAAGGATCATCTTCCTACTGTCTCTTTAGCCAAAAGCTTATTGCCACATGTATGGAGCCAAAAGCTCTAAACCACTACCACCCATCTTTCACCCTAGCAGACTTGATCTCCCACAAAAGTATCAAGACATGCTGGGGATAGAAAACTATCAGCAGAGCCAGGCGTGGTGGCGCACGCTTGTAATCCCAGTACTTGGGAGGCGGAGACCAGAGGATCTGGGTTCTCGGCCAGCCTCAGCTACTTAGTGAGGCCCTCCGCAACTTCGTGAGACCTGGTTTCAAAATAAAGGATAAAAAATAGGGCTGGGGGTGTGGCTCGGAGGTAGAATGCCCCTGGGTTCAATCCCCGGTACCGCAAAGAAAAAAAAAGAAAACTACCAGCAGGAAGACTCACCCCTGTGGTTTGCAAACTTTAATGAGCTCAGAATCCCCTGGGTTACATATCAACAGTACATCCAAGTTCTTCTTTCTCAATTCTGATTCAGTAGCTGTGGTGTGAAATCCAGGCTGCTTTTCAACAAACTCCTGGGTAGATGTAGAAATAATGACGCATGTGCATGTTTGTTTATATGACTTTGAACCTCCTTATGATGTAAAATTACAATGCACCAATAAAAGTATAAAAAAAAGAAATGAAGAATATACTAGACTTTTTAACTCAGCATCAAATAGTTAGACCATGTTTTTCTTTCTTTTTTCTTTTTTTTTTTTTATTTTTTGCAGTACTGGGGATTGAACCCAGGGGCATTCTACCTCTGAGCTACACCCCCAGCCATATTTTTTTATTCTTTATTTTGAAACAGGGTCTCACTAAGTTGCAGAGAGCCTCACTAAGTAGCTGAGGCTGGCCACGAACCCGGATCCTCCGGTCTCAGCCTCCCAAGTACTGGGATTACAAGCGTGCGCCACCACGCCCGGCATGACCATGTTTTTCAATGCATAGGACTTGAGCTCAAGGCTTGGGCATTGCTTGGGTATTGAATTGCAAGTGCAGATTCCCAGGCTCACCTCCTGGAGCAGACTCTGAGCATGTGATCCAGGGATCTATATATATATATATATATATATTTTTTTTTTTTTTTTTTTTTGCGGTACCAGGGATTGAACGCAGGGGCATTCTACCTCCGCGCTATGCCCCCAGCCCTATTTTTTTTATACTTTATTTTGAAACCGGGTCTCACGAAGTTGCGTAGGGCCTCACTAAGTAGAGAGGGAGAGAGCAGGGATCTATATTTTAAGAAGCATACTGGGGTGATTCTGATAAGACTAGAGAGACCCACCAGACCTGGATCCAAATCCCAGCCCTGCCTCCTAAGTAACCAGAAGCACATTGTTTTAAATGTCTCTGAATCTGTTTCACCTGTAAAAATGAAGGTGATAATATCTATCTCATGCAGGGATGGTTCACATTAAACAGAAGCCATGCATTTGAGGATGTTCTGAATTTGGGCGTGGTGCAACTAGAGGGAATATTTAATAGATTAAGGCAAAAAATACCATATACACAAGCTGGGGGTGTAACTCAATAGTCGAGCATGTGCTTCACATGCAGGAGGCCCCGTGTTCCATCCCCAGCGCCAAAAACAACAAAAATCCCATATGCCAGCCTGCCCATCTTTTCTGAATGATGCTGGAATATTTTAAAGGACAGACAACTAGGGAGGGACTCTTTTTAACCAAAAAGTCATGCCATAAAATTCCAACATAGTTTCAATAGACAGAGAAGAAGGCTACAGAAATGAGGACATAATTTCAATTATTTCAAAAGTCTATCGATCTACAAAATATTTCTGTATTTAGTCCAGATCTGGATACTAGAGGATGAGTTGCACATACACAATTCCAGGAAGGAGGAGAACCGCTGGCTTGGAGAACACCGCTGGGACGCACCTTCTCTCTCTCGGGGTACATTCTGCCAGCAGGATCTGTCTAGGGCTTAAAAGGAAGACTGTGTCTATTAACCAGACTCTTATTTCCTAAGCATAGTCAAGAGTCTTTCTACTTTCCAGCTGCTGTTGTCATGCTGCAGCTGTAATGGAGAATGAGAGACACTGCCCACAGGTTTGCAGTGGGGGGGGTACAAGGTCAAGGATAAGGTCCAGCTGATCCAGAGTTAGGGAAGAAGCAAAGCATAATATTCAGATTCCTGTTTCCAACTTCAGGGAGCTGGGATCCTGTTGAGTTGAAGGCTGCTCTTCCTTTCTAAATGGCCTCTGAAAATAAGCAATTCACAGAAAAGGACTCCCTGAAAGCGGCAGTGGTGACTTTAAACACCCCTAACCCTGACCCGCATCCTCAACTTGAAGTGTGGAGAACAGAGAGCGTGGGTGGAGAGTAACACTACGAAGACAATTAAATAATTGGAAAATAAAACCATTTCGGAGGGCTAAAGGAAATAAGATATTTAGCCTAGAGAAGAGAAGGCTGAGGAATGACCTAATTATAGGCTTCAAGTACATGAAGAATTAATCTACTGCAGATGGTGACCAGCTGTCTTCAATTCCCATTGAATACAGTAGAACAGAAAATTGGCTTAGAGGGTAATAGAAAGGATTTAGGATAGATAAAAGAAGGAATTGACTGGTTTTTGAGGGTCACAAAGGTTAAGAGGAGATAGGCTCTATGACTTAGGGAGGTGACAGCCACTCCTTTTCGGAGGTTTCCTGACTTGGATTGGTTTGCTCAAGTGTATTGAGGGGGAAAGAGCTTTATTCTGTTGTGGAGAAGGCGGGCCCAACTCTGCGGCTGCTCACTACACCTGTGAGTTTTACACACTTGGCTTCTCATGATTGTATCTCTGTTTTCCATGAGTCATTGCCACCATGCCAAGTTGCATTTATCAAGTGCCAAATGTATGCTGGGCATGATGTAAGAAAACGACACAGATTCCATATCTTACCAATTGTATTTATTGAGTGCCCTCTGAGTGCCAGACACTGTTTCAGGAATAGGAGGATACCTGGATGGATAAGATATGGTTGTTCATGCTGGGCGCGGCGGTACACACCTACAATCCCAGCTACTCCTGAGGCTGAGGCAGGAGGATTACAAGTTCAAGGCCAGTCTTGGCAATTTAGCAAGACACTGTCTCAAAATAAAAATAAACCAGGCGTGGTGGCGCACGCTTGTAATCCCAGTACTTGGGAGGCTGCGACAGGAGGATAGCAGGTTAGCGGCCAGCCTCAGCTACTTAGTGAGGCCCTCCACAACTTAGTGAGACCCTGTTTCAAAATAAAGAATAAAAAATAGGGCTGGGAGTGTAGCTCGGAAGTAGAATGCCGCTGGGTTCAATGCCCAGACTACCACACATATATAGATGGTGGTTCTCAAAATAAAATATATATGTATATATGTATATGTGTATATATATGGTTGTCCTCAACAACAGTTGAGTGTGTTTCTTAAAGAGGTAGCAAGAAAGCTATATCAGTTGAGCTGCTTATAAAATACACCTATACCGGGCGTGGTGGCACACACTTGTAATCCCAGTACTTGGGAGGCTGAGACAGGAGGATCGCAGGTTTGCAGCCAGCCTCAGCTACTTAGTGAGGCCCTCCACAACTTAGTGAGACCCTGTTTCAAAATAAAGAATAAAAAATAGGGCTGGATGTATAGCTCAGAGGTAGAATGCCCCTGGGTTTAATCCCCAGTACCACAAAAATAAATAAATAAACAAATAAATAAACAAAGAAACAAACATACCCAGCCCCTCCATCCAGAGATTCCGATATACCTGTAGTGGTTTATCATTCTGCCAAGTCATAATCATCACCTGTTAGTTGAGAACTCCCATTGTTTTACTCCAAAGTGTAATAAGAAATACATTTTAAACTGCTATCTGGTATACACTCATATGCACACATATACACATCTGCATATATACATTTACATTCACAACTGATAAAAGGTTTCACAAAATAGAGAGACAAATTTTTGTTAAGTCCAAAAAAAGGTAATATGTATAATGAGAAAATAAATTAAACCGGGAGAACAAAAAAGATATCACAAGATAGTACTTCACTACTGCTTCTATATTTTATATTCAGTCCTATTTTATTTCCTTATTTATCTTTTGCAGTGCTGAGGATTGAGCCCTGGATTCAATCCCCAGTACCCAAAACTAAAACTAAAACAAAAACAAAAGATTATGACAAAGGGCCAAGCAGAGCTTCTCGTAATAGAGACAACAGTAAAGATTAGGCAACAAGGGCCAATTGACTATCAGTCAGTGAATCTCAGATGAAGAATATGAGCCTCAATTTCCTAGTCTATAAAATGGAAATAATCAGACCCAAAGAACAGGAGCAATTCCGTCTCAAGTTTGGGCCAGACAGGTGTAGAAACATCAGTGGATGGGAAGTCAAAATAATTCTTGCTTTGTTTTACTACACCTGCTGAGTGTACCTAATGGGTCAGAGAGTAACAAAAAGTCAAGGCTATGAAGGCTGGACAATCCAACAGGGAAAACATATATATAAAGTGAATATACATACACACATGTCAATACATATATTATTCAAATGAGATCATACACTCAGATAAATCAGAGTCCCTTCTTTCACAGATTAGTAGTCAGCAGAGAGAATGGATAACTGCAACATCATGCAGGCTACAGTAGAAACATGGACAATAAAAACTGAAACATCAGCTGGACGTGGTGGTGCACCTGTAATCCCAGCACTTTGGAGGCTGAGACAGGAGGATTGCAGGTTTGATGCCAGTTTCAGAAACTTAGCAAGACCCTCAGTAATTTAGAAAGACCATCTTTCAAAATAAAAAATAAAGTAGGACTGGGAGTGTAGCTCATAGTAGAATGTCCCTGGGATTAATCCCCAGTACCAAAAAAAAAGAACTGGGGGATCTGGCTCCAACCACAAACTCCTGTACTTCCAGTTTGCTTCCTCTAGCACTGGTTCTCAGTCTGGGGCCACGTGGCACCTTCCCTCCACGGGGGCATCAGGCAGGTGTCACATATTTTTGGTTGTTCAATGACCAAGGGATGCTGCTGGCATGTCCCCTGGCCATCATGGAGTGAAAACAGACCAGGAAGCAAATAAGTAAACAGTATAACATCAGGCAGTGGGAAGTGTTTGAACAATGATGAAGGGAGGTAAGAGGTCAAGGGATGACTTGGGGGAGGGGTGGCAACTTGTGTACCAGGATGATCATTGAAAGCCTCTCTGTAACGTGAACTCTTGAGTCAAGACCTGCATACAGCGAGAGAGAAGACCATGTAGGAATCAGCGAGAAGAGCATTTCAGGCAGAAGGAACAGCAAATGCAAACAGTCCGGGGTGTGCTTGGCAAATTGTAGAAACAGGGGGGTTAGAGTTGGTGGAACTCTAGAGTTGGAGGGTGATAGGTGTGGACATGGCGAACTGGCAAGGAGTCGATCGTGTAGGACCTGATAGACCCCAATAAAGACTTTCCATTTGATATTAAATATGATGCAAAGCCTGTAGAAGTCCTTTGAGCAGGGAGTAACAAGAGCTCACTAATATGTTTAAAGGTCATCTGTGGAAAAGAAACTGAAGGGGCAAGGGCAGAAGAAGGGAAACCAAATTTAAAATCCCAAAGGGATCATCTGACCTGCCAAACCCTGCCATGTGCCTGCATCTCTGCTGCCCAGGAGGGAAGAGCGAGTCCTGGCTTCCAAAGAGAAGGGCAGAATCCTGAGGAGTCCCATAGGGTGGCAGAATCCCAACAGGAAGCGGAGTCAGAGTCTGAACCATCAAGAAAGGGCACCTTTCACTTAAAGGCTTTCATAGATATATACTTTTTATCCCTCCCTTTTATTCCCCCTCTTTCCCCATAGGTCCCCTTCCTCCCTCCCCCCACATTGTCACTGTGGAGACTGTGTCCATGGAAACAGCTATTCCAAAGCTAGGGTCTTTCTTGGATGTGAGAACTTGGGAAGGAAGCACAGGCAGGCACGGGGCCTGGGCAGGGCGGGCGCGGCTGCTCCACAGGACACTTTCCATTCCACCACAAGTGTGCACGACCTTCTCATCTCCACAGTCCAGCCTTGTGCTTGGGCCACCTCACCAAGAAGTTCTCCTCATGGCACACGGGTAATGGCGTTGGAAGGAGCAGACTTTGTTGTAGCTGCCCAGGGTGGCGCCGGCCTCCAGGCTGTGGGAGCACTTCATCTCGCTGGCTATTTCCCGCGCTTCCTGCAGGCCATAGCTCCTGCTGCAGACCAGTAGATTGCATTGGCCCAGAGAATACAATCCTCGTGGACCCAAAATTCATTGCTGTCAAGAGGTAGCTCGGGGATTTGTAACTCCAGCTCGGGGCCACCTTCTGACGAGTTGGGCACGGAGGGCTTTGCATCCAAAACACAGGGCCACAGTCGTCCAAGCAGTGGCCCCGCTTGAACCTGGGGTGCGCGGCCAGGCTTCTCCGCTCCTGCTGCAGCTGATGCTGCTGCTGCTCCCCAGGGTCCGTCTTGGAGCCATTCAAAGTGCTTTTGTGCAGTGCCTCTGTCCTCCGCACATTCCAGACAGCTGTGCCCTGACCCCCGGGGACCCAGGGGACAGGAGGAGGCCTAGGCCTCTGCTGCCGGAACAGGGAGTGGCCGGGAGGGAGTGTTAGGTGTGAGCCAGGTGGGTGAGTAAGTTGACCAGAAACACCCACTTGAACCGTTTTTCTTTTTGCTTTCATTTTTATAATGGAAAAGGGGCCTGTCAGATAAGCAGCCCCGTGCTACATAATTCTTTATGCTGTATTGTTTTGTTTTGTAAATTGTATAATTTTTAAATAGCTGAGTTTTTTTAAAAAAATAAAAGAAGAAGAAAACAGCACCAAAAAATTCTTGTTCAGGCCTTAAGAAGGGGTTAGTGCATCTTTCAGGAGTCACTCTGTCATAGGGATAAAATAGCTGTTTCACAAAGTTTTATTTTTTAAAAAAAATCAAAAAACAATAAACTTCATTTTAACCTTGAAAAAAAAAAGAAAATGGCAAATGTCCATAACCCCATAGATTCCAAAGGTCTTGGTGACAGGGTGCAGCAATAAAGAGAGGGTGCAGTGCAGACTGAGAGCAAGTTTCTGGGACTGGTGCTCAGGTGGATGGTGACATTATTTATTCATCAAGGTAAGAAACCAGCAGGGGGCGCTGTTTTGAGGGGAGCCCTGTGAAGTTCCCTTTGAGTCATGTTAAATAGCCCCAGAAGGGAGTTGATGTCTAGAGCTCAGGGGTGTGGCCTAAGTGAGAGATGCAGATGTGGAAACATCTGTACAGGGGTCAGAATTATAGCTGCAAAAGAAAAGGAGCCTGGTTAGGGAAAGCACAGAGAAAGAGGAGAGAATTCTGAACTCAGATGCTAGAAAACACCAAGGTTTTAGGAGTAGGCAAAGGAGAAGTTGTAAGCAAAGGAAGTGAGAAGAAATAGAAAAATAGAAAACCCAAGAGAAAGAGCCAGGAACTTGATCAATACGGTCAAATGCTATGGAGGGTGGGGAGCCCCCAGTAAGTCTGTCGCAGCTCCCCACATTTTCCATGCTGTAATACTTAACATGCTATGTAACAAGTGCTCGTCTAAACCCCTACTGGACTCTAAGTGCCACAAGTTGAGGATTGTTTCTATTTTGATCATCACTGAACCCCCAGGGTCCAATATTATGTTTGACTTTAAGTGGCACTAAATAAATATTTGTTCAATTACCAAATGGATAACCGAGCTGCAAATAGGCAATTATTCATAATCTCTGCCAGACAGAACATTTGTAGCAGAACAGCGAGCTCAAGTCTAATCGCAATTCGCTAAAATGTGAATGAGAAATGAGGACAAGGAGAAATCAGGCATGTAACGTTCATTCATCAGAGGGGGACAGGTGTTTAGGTTAAGAGGTTGAGACATTTCTCTCTCTCTCTCTCTCTTTCTGTGTGTGTGTGTGTGTGTGTGTGTGTGTGTGTGTCCCTCTAAAGAGAGGTGGACTTGAGCACATACCTTCCCTTCATTCGGTAAAGACTAGAGAAGAGGACAGGTTACAAAAAGAAGCCAGGCACACCTGTAATCCAAGATACTCAGGCTTGGATTACAAGCTGAGGCAGGAGGATCACAAGTTCCAGGTTAGTCTGGGCAAGATCCTGTCACAAAATAAAAAGGGCTGGGTATAAAGAAGAAGAAGAAGGAGGAGAAGGAGAAGAAGGAGAAGGAGAAGGAAGGAGAAGGAGAAGAAAAGAAAAAAGGAAGGAAGGAAGAAAATAGAGAATAAATCACAAGACAAGGTCACAGAAAGGTGAGAGGGTGTGGGATCAAGAGGAATAACTAAGCGGGGTGCGGTGGTTGCATCCTGTAATCCCAGTACTTGGGAGGCTGAGACAGGAAGATCTCAGGTTCAAGAACAACCTCAGCAAATAACAAGACCCTCTTTCAAACTAAAAAATAAAATAGAGCTTGGGTATAGCTTAGAGGTAGAACACCCCTGGGTTCAATCCCCAGTACCAAGGGGATTCCATATTCCATATTCCATATTGCCTCCCTCCCTCCCTTCCTTCCTTCCTCCCTCCCTCCCTTCCTCCCTCCCTTCCTTCCTTCCTTCCTTCCTTCAGTCCTTCCTTCCTTCCTTGGTACTGGGGAATTCCATATTCATGGCTACAGTTTATTGCAATGAAAGGATACCGATTCAGGTCAGCCAAGGGAAGAGATACATGAAGCAAAATCCGGGAGGGTCCAAATGCTGAGCTTCAGTTATTAGACAGTGCTACCTCCTCCTGGCAGCAGTGTGTGACAGCACTCATGTAGTATTACCAACCAGGGAAGCCCACTGAGCCATTGGGATCAGAGTTTTATTTGGGCTCAATTCACATACTGCCCATGTGACTGACCTTTACCTCTAGACTCCAACCCTGCCAGAGACAAAACTGATACACCGTGTACCAGAGCCTCTGTCATTAATTACATGGTTAGACTGTGGCCAAAGCCCTCAGGCAAACAAAAAGACTCCTCTCACACAAGATATTCTGAACACCTAGAGATTTTATCCAAGTAGCAGAGAACAAAGGTCAGACTTCTTTTGGGGAAAGCTAATTTTTCACTATACCCAAGATACTGTGTTGATAAAATGTGGAACAAGAAAAGATAGGAAGCTTGCAAAAAGTAAAGTTTTGAATAGTTAGTATAGGAAACGAAAAGAGTCAATGACAAAGAGCACTGCATAGTAATGAAAAGGAGACCAGCCGAGATGATTTGCCTTGGGCAGGAAGGAGTACTGACATGATCCATGACCTCTGTTCAGACAAGATGCTTCTCAGTATGAAGCCAACAAGCTGTGCATGGTATTGTCATAAATAAACTGTGATCTAAATGGCATCCCCTGGAGCGGTACCACCCAGCAATACTTCTGCTGCTTTAGGTGGCTCGTATGACAGGATACGACCAATTCCATAAGTACACCTTGCCAAAATACCCTTATGCATAAGAAACGTGATTTACAGTTTACCTGCTATAAGTGTCAAGTTCAGTTCATTGAAGTAACTTTCCTAATTCATTCTAACAAGGGTTGAGTCAGATCAACAAACATTTTTTGAGAAACGACCAAAAGAATGCGTTATTCTAGGTTCCGATTACAAAGATGAAAATTATAGGATACCTACTGACAAAAGACAAAATTAAAACAATTTAGTTTAAAGATCTTAATTGGCTTTATTTGTGTTCTTAGAGTCAAACAACACTTCATTCCATAAAATAGAATAAGTGTTCCAAGGAGCTGAGGAGAGGAGGGTGGTTTCATAAACAGAAATTAACTGAAAAAAGCAGACCCAGAGAAAAAAGAGGGTTGGTCATTTCAAAGTTGCTTCCTTGTAAGATGAGAACATGGAGGCAGATGATAGAAAAATAACTCATTGGTTAACATCAAGTTACCTCAGGTTATTTTGTGTGTGTGTATGAGGATTAAAGCAGAGGGTTTGGGAAATTTGGCTATCATCTCTCTCTTCTGATATCTTGGAAGGTCAGATGACAGCTTAGTTTCGGATTGGTGATGTGGAATTTTAGCCCGGGCACTCCATTTTGGTTCTTAGTCTGGTCTGTTGAGGCCTCATGCAGGAGCTTAGTCCAAAACAATGGCCTCCTGTAATTTTTATTTATGACTATACCCAACTAGTTCACAATTTTGTTAAGAAGATAACTCCTAAATAACTTGGGATTTTATAATAAAAGCACAAGGTTTAACTTGAAAAAAAAACCCTCCCTATGGAATAAAGAATATATGAATGATAAGATTCAGGAAGAGATTTCCAAAACTTTTTTATTCACCACCATATACCCCGTTCCCAGCAATAGCTGGCACATCCGAGCTATGAAATATGCACTCATTAAGTGAAATATGCACTCATCAAATGAATGACTGAAATATTTTAAACAATTTGAATATATACATATATCCAAAATATATATAACAGAGCATACTAATGTCAGTCTCAATACCCTGTGTGGGGAAGGGAGGGAATGGGGAGGGAGCCAAGGGAAAACTCACCAAATGCTATGTGCATGATGTCACTATCACTATGAGTTGCATTATGATGTGAGACTATAATGCACTAATAAACATATAAAAATGCACATAACAAAGAGATATAATTAAAATCTTTTAACATGGTCCGATTCAGTATTTACTGCTTATCCTTCCTCACTAAAGTGTGTTAAAGCTCTCAGTCAGGAATAGTTACATAAGAATCTGTTCTGTTTGTGGCCAGATTTTCTTCCTTCACACTCTAGTCTTTCACCCACTAAGTTATAACTGAGTTTTTGTGTTAGTCAGCTTTCTGTCACTGTGACAAAATAACTGAGAAAATCAGCTTACAAGGAGGAAAGATTTATTTTGGTTCACAGTTTCAGTCCATGGCTGCTTGGGCCTATGACAAGGCAGAACATCATGGTGGGGAGTACATGGTGGAGGAAAGGCTCACCTCACGTCATCCAGGAAAGAAAGAGAGAGAGAGAGAGAGAGAGAGAGAGATAAGTGTGGAGTCTCCATATCTCCTTCAGGGGCATACCCCCAATGGCCTAACTTTCTCCAACTAGGCCCCACCTCCTAAAGTTTCTGCCACCTTCCCATTGCACCATCAGCTGGGGACCAAGCCTTCAACACATGAGTTTTGGGGGACATTTGAGATCCAAACCAGGACAGTTGCATACTACTCTACCATTCATGCACTATTTTGCATGAATACAAAACTTATTGCACAAGTTTGTAACATGCAACAAACACTAGACATAAAATTTCTCTCAAGTCAGAGGGATCTGAAAGAAACCCCTCTGCCTATGCAGGGTTTTTTGTTTTGTTTTTGTTTTGGGTTTTTTTTTCCTTTGGTACTGGGGAACCCAGGGGCATTCTACCTCTGAGCTACACCCCAGCCCTATTTTATTTTTTTTAGTTTGAAACAGGGTCTCACTAAGATGCAAGTCCTGGGATTACAAGCATGTGCCACCATGCCCATCTGTATGCATGTCTTTTACACATGTTTTTTGTAATTGATATGAAGGACTGTCTTTGATATCCTGGCTTTTAAGGCTATGAAAGTAAGTATTTTTCAGATTCTCTGTAGCCTAAGAGACCATTCTGAATATGCAAAAATGCTTTTTATCTATGGATGGGCTGTACAATCTAATGTTGAGGTACAAGGGACTTAGGATCACATAGATTTGGCCTAAAACTTTAGTTTGTCATTAAAAAAACAAACAAAAAAAACAACTTTGGAGATGTTATTAAGTTTTTTTAATGAAATAATAATACAGTATTTATTCCCAGCCTTGCATTCTACCTCCAGTTAAGACTGGAAGGAAGGTGAGGGAAGGATGCCATTCTCTTGAAAACAAAAGGAAAATAAATAAATAAAACCCACATATTTATTTTTAAGCTACGGAAAAGCTGTGAATGCAGCAAAATGTAAAATAACTAAATTCTAGGGTAGGATGCTTTTCTCTCTGATACAATTTTCTCGTCTAGGCATGGAAGAGCACATGGAGTGGCAACAAGGGGGGATGAGGCAAGAGAACAGAGCTAAACTGTGTGGTCATGTGTGAGCTGTGATGATGGGTTAGAATCTGGAAGAGCCCCAAACTCATGCTGTCTTCCTAACTTCTTGATTCTCTCACACTAGACTCGGAGTACACAGTGGTGTTGGAGGGCAAGGGCTGTTAGAAATCAGAGAGAAATCCTGTAGCTTCACCACACTTAGATTCCAAAGGTTTCAGGAGGGATAAGTTTCACCTCATCCTCAGGATTTCAGAAACTAGAGGTAAATGAAAACTAGTCAAAGTAGCTAAATAACCCCAGTCTAGCTAAATTCCTCATTAAGTTAGAGGCATCAGCCTCATAAATCTAAAGAGGAAAGAGGCAGCCCTTTCTAGGGTTAATATTATCCATGTTGGTCCTTACTGTCTTTTTATACATAATATCTGGCACACAATAAAAAATTATGAACCGGGCATGGTGGCACATGCCTGTAATTCAGTATTTGGGAGGCTGAGACAGGAGGATCACAGGTTCAAAGCCAGCCTCAGCAACTTAGCGAGACCCTATCTCCAAATTAAAAAAGAAAATAGGGCTGTGGGTGCAGCTTGGAGGTAGAAGTCCCCTGGGTTCAACTCCCATCACCACACACACAAAAAAAAGAGAGAAATTATGAGACATGCAGGAAAATATATCCCATCATAGAGAGAAAAAACCACAAGTAGAAGCAGACCAAGAGTTAATCTCAGTGTTGGAATTAGTAAACACAAATCTTAACTATTACAAATATATTACAGAACTAGCTGAGTGTGGTGTCACACCCCTGTAATCCCAGTACTGCTGAGACTGGAGGATCGAAGTTTCCAGGCCAGCCTCAGCAATTTAGTGACGCCCTCAGCAACTTAGTGAGATCCTGTTTCAAAACAAAGAATAAAATAGGGCTGGGATTGTAGCTCAGAAATAGAACACCCCTGATTCCAACCCCAGTAACACACACACACACACGTGCACGCACGTGCACACACACACACACACACACACATACATGTACATATACACACATATATATGTATATACATATTAAAAGGAAAATATGGACAAAATATGAGAATTTTAAGTGATGAGTGAAAAATAGAAAAATAGTTTAATGGAAATTTAGTACTGAAAAGTACAATATCTGAAATGAGGACTCCAATAGCAAAAGAAGGATCAAAGGAACTCTGGGTCTGCTTCTACTTGTGTTTTTTTCTCTCAATGATGGGTTATATTTTCCTGCATGTCTCATAATTTCTCTCTCTCTCTCTCTCTTTTTTTTTTTTTTTTTTTGGTGTGGTGATGGGAGTTGAACCCAGGGGACTTCTACACAGCCAGATTCAGGAGCTGCACTGAGGTCCTTGGGACTTGCTCCCCACCTCTTGGCCCTGCTCTTGCATCTTCAGTCCAGGGCAAGCTTTCTTCCCTTCGGCCCCAGCAGCTACAGACTCACCTTGTGCAGCACGGTGTGAATGGCACTGTCTTCCATACAGCTCAAAGCAAGGTTGTGGAATTGTGTCACATGAGGCCACCTTGGCTCACGTGCCCATCCCAGAGTCGATCTATATAGTCAGAGAGAATGGATACAATTCTCCATTAACTCGCCCTGGGTGACATGTCCGCCTCACAGCATGGGCTCCTTCAGCAGTGCTACCTTCACCGATAAGGGCAGAGCTTGGTGCTTGGGGGCTACTGTGGGTTGGCTTATCTGGATGTTTATATGAGGATGCCTTAGAGGCTCACATTTTGGAAAGACTGGTATGGAAACAGGATGGGGGAAGGGGAAGAGTCACGTTGGCAACCTGGGCTGACACCCACCACTGCCACCAAAGGGGAGTTCTGGAGCACCAGTGGCCCTTCAAAGTAGTCCAAAGATGGGGCAAGAGTTCAACCCATTACTCAGATGGGCACTACCTCAGGATGGGAACAAGATCTTGAGTAAGGTAGCTCTCCTCAGTTGAGGCAATCCTCAAGGGACTGGCAACAGAGGGCTGCCTGAACACAGTCCCAGCCGGATGGGACTATGAATCTCTTATTCCTGATGGAGACCACCACAGAACACACAGCAATGCTGGGGTGACAAAGCCTCGTCCCAGGCTCCCAAAATGTAAAGGGTATATCACTTTAAATAATGATTTTATAGTGTTCTCACCTGATCAGTAAAAATGATCAGTTAAAATAACAAAGTTAAGCTCGGCATGGTGGCGCATGCTTGTAATCCCAGTACTTTGGGAGGCAGAGACCGGAGGATCGGGGTTCGTGACCAGCCTCAGCTCACTCTCTCTCTCTCTCGCTCGCTCTCTCTCCCCCATCTCTCTCTCTCTCTCTCTCTACCTAGTGAGACCCTCTGCAACTTCGTGAGACCCGGTTTCAAAATAAAGTATAAAAAAATAGGGCCGGGGGTGTAGCGCAGAGGTAGAACGCCCCTGGGTTCAATCCCCGGTACCGCAAAAAAATAAATAAATAAATAACAAAGTTAACTTGAGGGAAGTTTTGGACTTTTTGCCCCAAGTGTCAAAACTGCTAGCTAGGGCCCTGCTCGAGGGCAAATTCTATGGTTGTATCAGGCGGTAATTCCGAGTCAGTCGTGGATGGTAGCTGTCGGGAACCAGAACACCAATTTCAAGGAGATAAAGAGAGCCGAGAGTATCTGCAACTTGGAGGTATTTATGACCCCCAGTGCTGAAAGTAATAGCTGGCCCTAAGGGGTTGTGGGTATGGCCATGTGATTCTGGCTGTGTGTGTGTGTGTGTGTGTGTGTGTGTGTCCAGGCAAAGAATGAGCTTAACCCTTTCCACTGCCCGTCTAGTGCCTCTAACTCACAGACCTTCTGGTCTCAACAGGAGTCAGGTATTCTCACAGCACACAGGTACAGGTGGGAGAGTTGGAATAGCCACACGAAGGTAAAAGAACATCTTTCACCTTCCAGGTTTGTCTTTTTTTTTTTTTCTGCTGTACTGGGGATCGAACCCAGGGGCATTCTACCTCTGAGCTACACTCCCAGCCCTATTTTTTATTCTTTATTTTGAAACAGGGTCTTACTAAGTTGCACAGAGCCTCACTAAATAGCTGAGGCTGGCTGCAAATCTGCGATCCTCCTACCTCAGCCTCCCAAGTCCTGGGATTACAAGCATGCACCACCACACCAGGCTTCCAGGCTTGTCTTGACTCGTGATTCACATAGATTGGTAATGAAAGATCACTAAACCTGAGAAAATGGCAAAGAGGGAGAGACAGGGCTTTGATGAAATAAACTTGTAGTAGCATCAGATAAACAGTATCACCAGAAATGTAACATTATTTGAAGCAGTGATTGGTCAGAATGGTAAGAAAAATATTCAGCGAATGAGCCAGTAAGACGTAGAGTGAACAATGTTAAAGACTCCAACCGATAAAGTGTTTGGGAATGGACTGACAATAAGAGGTGGAAAAATCACAGATCTGTGAACCTGTGGCTTCACCAATGTTTATTATATATTTTTGCTTAGGACAAAGGTTTCCAACCCAAAAGGTTTCTGTCTGCCCATTGGTTGGTTTTGGGTTTGGGTTTTGATTTTTTTCTGAACCCAGGGCCTCGTGCATCTAAGCACACATCCTACCACATTCCCCACCCCCAGCCTCTAATTTCTTTCTTTTTTCTTTTCTTAAATCGGAAAAAAAAAAAATCCAAGGACATGTATTTTCAAGTTGTCATAAGTTTTTCTTCATTGTACATGACTTTGCATATAAATTTGCTCAATCAACTCAAGTCTTGAAATCAAGGAATGTAAAATGATCAATATCAATCTTACTGTATATGCTATGTAATCAGAATAGTTCAGGAGACATAGAGAAGACTAGGTAAGAGGAGTTCTGAGCTAGACAGATCTGGGTTCATTCCTCAGCTCCGTCACTCACTAGCTATGTAGCTTTAGGCAAGTTTCTTCATCTCCCTGAGCCTGTTTATTCATCTGTAAAATGGAGATAAGAAGAATACCTATCAAATAGAGCCACCATGAGCATCACATGAGGTGATGTGTGCAAAATGCACTGTGCAAAATGGATTACTACAACTATAGGTACTGCTATGGTTGTTACTGTTGTGTTGTTATTGTCACTGTTATGGAATACCTAAGCCTAAAGAATAAGACCACTAGCCATGGTGTGCATGCCTGTAGTTCTAGTACTTGGGAGGCTGAGACAGGAGGTTCGTAGGTTTGAGGCCAGTCTCAGCAATTTAGCAAGACCCTATTTCAAAATTTAAAAAATAAAATAGGGCTGGGGGTATAGCTCAGAGGGAGAATGCCCCTGAGTTCGAACCCCAGTCTTCTCCCCCTCAAAAAAAAAAAGAGAATAAGACCCCTGCAAGAAAGGGGGGGGCATTCTGACCCATGCTTCAAGAGGAAGCTATTCTCTAGCCTTTAGGAAAATTGTGACATCAAGGAAAAGGAATTAAAACAGATTAGCTGGGAATCTCACCTTCTCACATGCTTCCCCCGTGGTTGAGCGAAAGCAAGCTGACTGCAAGCTTCCTCTCAAACAACAGATCTACCCTAAAGCCTAGCATGGATTCAGAAAACCACGAGCCACTTTCTAGTTCAGTATCGACAGCCCCATTATCATGAGCCTTTTGTGGAGGCAAAAGGAATCTCCTGCTCCCCAGCTGTGTGGGAGGAAAAGGAAAGTCCCATCTTAGCCCAATACCAGTTGCCAAATTGTGCAGTACAGAGACCCTGTCTCTAAATTTTTTTCTTTTTTTGTGGTACTGGAGATTGAACCCAGGGGCATTCTACCTCCAAACTACATCCCCGCCCTCTTTTTTATTCTTTATTTGGAAACAGGGTCTCACTAAGTTGTGGAGGGCCTCACTAAGTAGCTGAGGCTGGCCGCAAACCTGCAATCCTCCGGTCTCAGCCTCCCAAGTACTGGGATTACAAGCGTGCGCCACCACACCCGGCTTTAAAATTTTAATAAATAAATAAAATATCTCCTGTAATTTTTAAAGTAGGGTTTTTGTTGATACTGGTGGCATTGAGGGTGTTTTGTCTTGGTTTTGGTGCCAGGGCCTTGGCCTTGTGCCTGCTAAGCATGTGTTCTACCACTGAACTCTACCCTCAGCCCCAAGTTGAGGGTATTTAAAGAACATATTGGGGGTAGGGGAGAGGATTAGAGGCAGAGACTGTAGCCTGTTCTGAGGGGCTCTGCTACTTAGGGAGAAACTAAAAGGGAACTCAATTCAGGGTAGAGTTTTTGGGTTTTTTTTTTTTTTTTGTGGTACTGGGGATTGAACCCAGGGGCATTCTACCTCTGAGCTACACCCCCAGCCCTATTTTTTATTCTTTATTTTGAAACAGGGTCTCACTAAGTTGCGGAGGGCCTCACTAAGTAGCTGAGGTTGGCCGTGAACCCAGATCCTCCAGTCTCAGTCTCCCAAGTACTGGGATTACAAGCGTGAGCCACCACGCCGGGCTTGTTTGTTTTATTTTAGAATGATTCTTTTCTATCAGGAAAGAGTGAGACAAGGCGCCCATGCAATCAGACATTGACATAGTACTCCCAGAAAGCAGTGTTGGAAACAAGTCCCAGATGTGTTCAAAAGCCTCTATGACTCATGTCTCTCTGAGAGAAGAGTCCAGGCTCCTACTCTTTTGTTCAGTCTTCCTTGGCACTCACCCACGCGTACTCAGGGTATTAGCTGGCACAGGGCTTACTCATCATGCCCAGCCACAGCCTGAACACTTCTGCTCCATGCCTCCCTCTGACCCCAGCCCCGGACTGGAATGTTTTCTCATCCCTCCCTCCCCTCAATGAGAAGCATCCCTCAACTCCCCTGCCCTCTACCACTCTGCCTATCCCGCTCCCACACCGTCATCTAGCTACACTTTCAGTTTCCTGTGCTCCCTCACTCCCTCTGTAATCGTAACTCATTAGGCATCTATAGACCCCGCACGGTGCTGAGAACAGTGCCTTAGAAATGTCTGTTGGGTTTCATGGCATCCGGCATCAGGAGCCAAATTGTGGTACATCCATAAACGTGAATACACAAAGGGATTACTAGATTAGCCCAGACTCAGACCAATCATTAAAAAGAAAAACATTGATAGTCTACTGCAAAGCATAACTTTCTGCGCCTTGGAGTTGATAAGTGATATAACATGGAGATGGTCTAACAGCACAGAACTCAATTATAAATATAACCAAATTAAGATTCATCTAAGCAATGTTTCATAGTCTATTTCTTATTTTTTAGAGTAAGCTCCCTTCCTTCCTTCCTTCCTTCCTTCCTTTCTTTCCCTCTCTCTCCCTCCCTCCCTACCTTTCTTTCTTTCTTCTTTCTTTCTTTCTTTCTTTCTTTCTTTCTTTCTTTCTTTCTTGCAGTGCTTGTGATCAAACCCAGGGCTTCATGCATACTAGGCAAGTGCTTTAACACTGAGCTACATCCCTAGCCCACGAGTTGTTCATTTCTTAACTATAAAATGCAATCATGAGCCGGGTGTGGTGGCACATACCTGTAATCCAAGTACTTGTTAGGCTGAGACAGGAGTATCGCAGGTTCAAGGACAAGTCTCAGCAACATAGCAAGACTTTCAGCAACCTACCAAGACCCTGTGTCAAAACAAAAAAATAAACCGGGCGTGGTGGCACACACTTGTAATCCCAGTACTTGGGAGGCTGACACAGGAAGATTGCAGGTTTGAGGACAGCTGCAGCAAGTAGTGAGACTCTCATCAACCTAGCGAGGCCCTGCTTCAAAATAAAAATAAAATAGGACTGGGGGTGTAACTCGGAGGTAGAATGCCCCTGGGTTCTATCCCCAGTACCAAAAAAAAGTGCAATTAGTAGAAACATGCAAATCTCATCTATGCTTCTTACAGCTGAGTGACCTGGAAGTCACTAAATGCAGGTCATACAGTAAATATCTTCTAAATGTTCATGTAAATCATATTTATTCATGTACCCAATCAGCCTTTCCACAACTTTTGAACTCTTTGGGGTTCTATGACCTAAGGCATCCTGGAAATGCAGCCGTGGTGTGGGCACAGTTAAATAGAAGCAGGAGACTCCTAGAACAGCAACATGAGGAAAATCTAACCAACTTTAGGACAAAACTCACAGCTCTGTGTATGGGTGGGTGGGATCTCTGAAAAAGGGACAAAGCCTGTTTGGTTGCCTTCCACAGGTGTTGTAAAAGGTCCTTGGCTACATGAGTCAGGAGATTAGAGTAGCCATCTTTAGAGAGTCGGAACATCATCAAACTAAAGGTGATGACTGAAGTCATAAAAGTGGTTATAATCATTAAGGGTACATGAGTAATGAGAGAGGAAAGGGAAGAGGACATTCAAGTAGTAGGAGAGAGATTTCATTTGTGTTGGCCCATTTTGTGATATTATCACAGCATTCTACAGACTGGGTAATTTATTTTATTTTATTTTTTATTAAAAACCAACAAGACTGGGTCATTTATAAAGAATGAGAAACTATTTCTTAACAGTTTTGGAGGCTGGAAAGTCAAGATCAAGGTGCCTTCGTCTGGTGAAAACCTTTTTTTTTTTAATTGTACAGGTGATTGAACCGAGGGGCATTCTACCTCTGGGCTACACACCCAGCCCTTTCTGTTTTTTATTTTGAAACAGGGTCTTGATAAATTGCTGAGGTTCTCACTAAGTTGCTGAGGCTGGTCTCGAACCTGTGATCCTCCTGTCTCAGCCTCTGAAGTACTGGGATTACAGGTGTGCACCACCATGCCCAGCTATGGTGAAGACCTTCTTGCTGTGTCATAACATGGGGGAAGGTAGAAGAAGCGTAAGCAGTTTGCCCTCAAATGGTAGCAAACCCACTCTTGTAGCAGCATTAATCCATTCGTGAGTATGAGGCCCTCATGACCTAAATACCTCCCATTAGGCCCCACCTCCCAACACTACTAGTGCATGGGGGGGGAGTAAAGTTTCAAAATTAATTTTGGGGAGGACATAAACATTCAATCCATGGCATTATTGAAGGAGATGAATGAAGAATAATCAGACATAAAAGGAAAACCAGGCAACACACACCATATCATCTATGATGATCAGTGTCAAATGTCAAAGCAAACATGAGGCAGATTAAAGATGGCCACAAATTATTTGTTTCCTGGGGCTCTATGCCCCTTCACTTTATGCCTGGATAGGTTTTGTGACTGTGTTGTCCCAGAGGACACAGTGGAAGCATGCTGTTCCCATTGTTAGGGCTGGACCTTAAGAGACCAGGAGCTTCCACTTCTCATCTCCTTGAATGCTCAATCACAGAGAAGCACACCATATAAGGGTCTGAATACTCCAAGGTAAGATAAAGTCTGGGTTAGCTACGAACAATGAGGATGCCAGTCAGTGCGGCTGCTCCAGAATCCAGCCCAGGCACCACCCACCCAGACCTAAGTGCCATCTCACTACACCTGCGTAGCAGACCTTAGGTGAGGGTCCATCTACTAAGCCCAGTAAACCTACAGAGCTGTGAGAAATGAGCCGGGCATGGTGGTGCATGCCTATAATTGGGAGGCTAAGACAGGAGGATCACAGGTTCGAGGACAGCCTTAGCAAGTAGTGAGACTCTCATCAACCTAGTGAGACCATGTTTTAAAATAAAAATAAAATAGGGCCGGAGGTGTAGCTTGGAGGTAGAATGCCTCTGGGTTCAATCCTCAGTACTTAAAAAAAAAACTGTGAGAAATGAATTTTAAAAATTATTTTAAACGATCAACTATTTGGAATGTTAGTTCTATAGTATTTCATTTTAACCCCAACAAGAGTAACTACCAACTGAGTATCCTGTAATTAATTTCTGACACTAATCATCCAGAAGAGGCACAGGCCACACAGGTTAAGGACAAAGGCCTCCCCAGGACAGCTCTCACTGCAGACACCTACTGCAAGTTTCAGGGGGTCCTCGGGCCATCCACACTTCTGATTGGCTGGCTAGAAATTCAAGGGTTTTCCCCAATTGCCAACTCCCTCAGACTTGATAATTTACTAAAACAACTCACAGAACTCAGAAAAATGCTCTATTTTCAATAACAATCTTATAAAGAATACCTATGGGATGAGTGGGATCTGGGAAGGGACACACCCTTTCAGCTTGCCAACCAGCGATCCTTGGTATCCAGAGTTTTTACTGGGGTTTCATTATAAAAAGCATGGTTGATTAAATCATCGAACACACGATTGAACTCAATCTCTGGCTCCACTCCCTGGAGTGAGTGCGAAACAAAATTCAAAGCTGACTTTTGAAATCCCTCTCACCTGACTTGAGGTGAGAAGGAAGCACCTTGGTCCCTTCCCCCAAGTTGGGGGAGGGAGCACAGCATACACTGCAACTCTCTCAAAAATAGTCAAGAGGTGGGGGATCAGCTAGTACTGGCCAGACCCATTTTGGATCAGTTCCTTTTGCAATCCCTGCATGGTGGCATCTAGTGTTAGTTTCTCAGCCATTTGGATATCTTCAAAATCTATATTGTGTTTAAGGTTTTGTTCCATAATGATTAGCAAAAAAACCAAAATGTTCTGTGTGTGTGTGTGTGTCTGTGTGTGTGTGTGTGTGTGGTACTGGGGATTGAACCCAAGGGCATTCTACCTCCAAGCTACACCCCCAGCCCCATTTTTTATTCTTTATTTTGAAACCGGGTCTCACTAAGTTGCAGAGGGCCTCACTAAGTAGCTGAGGCTGGCTGCGAACCTGTGATCCTCCTGTCTCAGCTTCCCAAGTACTGGGATTACAAGCGTGCGCCACCACACCCAGCCAAAATGTTCTTTGTTTTCATGGATATTAGAGTTGAGAAAGAGAGACTATAGCACAAATATGTAGTTGCAAATAATGATGAGTGCTCTGAAGAAAGCATTCACCAGATACGGTAGACTCTGATGGCCTCCAGTGAACCATGCCTCCTGATATTTTGTCTTTCAGTAATCTCCTTCTATGTTGACACTGGATATAGACAGATAACTTTCACCATTGGAACATCACGAATAGGTATAAGAAGTTTGATGAGCATTTGCACATGGATTAGGCCTCTTGGATGCGGTTTCTTGGAATCCAATTGCCATTCTGTGGGGAAGGCCAAGCAGCCACGTGCAAGGGTTGACATGAGATATAACCCAGGGTCCTGGCCAACAGTCCCAGCTGAGCTCCCAGTAGGTGCCAGCATGACATACCAGCCTTGTGATCGTCTAACTGTCCCAGCACAACAGCCAACAACAAGAGAGACAAGAACTACCCGATCAGCTAAAAGAACCATGAGAAATAATACCCCATTAGTAATTAAACCAATGGATTTGGGAGTGGTTCATAACACAGTAATAGATAACAAAAACATGGGGCTATAAGAATGAAAACAAAAGGACCAACATAGTCAGGAAAACTGATGAGGGCTTTTCAGAGGAATCAATGATTTACATGGAATCTGAAATAAAAGTATGAGTTAACTTCCAGACAAAGAGAACAGTACCCACAAAGGCCTGTATTTGAAGGAAAGAAGATGACTTCAAAAACTAAATGGGGATCATTTTCTTGTGAATCTTTCCTAACTATGAGACATACAGAAAGGCAAACATATGTATGCACACACATTTTATTTATTTCATACAGTGATAATATGTTTAAGAAGGAAATGAAATGAAAGCCCAGAGCTAAAACAGATATGTCTATTCTTGCTTATTGAGACTTGCTATTATGAGCCATCTTGCCATTATGAGCCATCTGTGCCATGAACACATTGTTCTGAGACCATCTGTAATGTTCCTAATCTAATGGTTCAAATGGTGGCTCAGGCCCTCATTAGAAGATATTAGTACCTCAAAAAAACATTTGTTGGAAATGGCAAGGTACTGATCCTTACAGATTCTATCAAGTGGCTACCCAGTAAACTAATATGCCTAAGAGCAGCAAGGAAGGAAACCAACAAGAATTGAGCCTCTTCCGTGGGCCAGGACATTTCACAGAGTCTTTTATCCATTAATCCTCTCCACAATCTCATGAGCAGGTATTCTTATTCCTTTTTTCTTACTAAAGAAAGTAAGGCTTTCAAAGGTTCGTTAACTTGCCCAAGATCACAGAGCTCGAAAGTAGCAGAGCCAAGATTTAAATCCCAGCTCTCTGCCTCCAAAGACTGTGATCTCCACAGTAGTGGGTGTTGGCTGCCCTCTCTGCACCAGTTTCCCCTTCTTTCTAGACTTTCATTCAAACATTAATATCCTCAAATGAAGCCAGTGATCTACGTTCAGGGGTGGGTTTCTGTCTACAACCGTATTTCCTAGCAGCAGGTGCAATTAGCACTCGGGGCTGACCAGTTCTTTGTTCTGCAGGGCCATCCCCTGCATCTTAGGAGGTTTCGCATCCCTGACCTCTGCTTGAAATTATTCTAACAACCCAAAATGCCCCATGCACACCCACATTCCAGTGTCCTGCTTGAGAACAGCTGGTCCACAGGATGTGTTGTTCCTCCTACCAATGATAGGTTCAGGAATTTACTCAGTACTTGGTAAAACAACCATTGAAGGGAATTTCCCTGCCACAAAAAATGGTCCAGGAATGGTCCCAGAGAAGTATCTGGGGCCAATGAGATGTGAGGACAGGTTTGCTGGGGAGTTCTGCACAAGAAACGTACACACACTGGAACAAGCACACCTAGAGGAAATGGCTTCTTGGCCCTAGAGGTTTTCATCTATGGTGGTGATACCTGGGACTCCTCAGCCAGGGCACTGCCACCCTGAAGATGAAGCCAAGACCCGAGGCAAGCAGAGCTGAGCAACCCTTAGCAAGGCAGGTATGGAACAACCAGCCACACACCCATCCCCAGACTTTTTCAGTAGAATGAACCAACTCGAAGCCAGTAAAGTTAAATAATAAATTCCCGGTGATGGGCTTTCAGTTATTAACCAAAACTAATATCCAACTCAGTATAACCCCTTTTTAGGTGTTTACTCCCTGCTCTCTCTGCCTAAAGGACATGCCCACTTGGGGCAGTGCCTGCAAAGGGGCAAAGGTACAGATTTCTTTTTTGTGTTTGTGTGGTACTGGGGATGGAACCCAGGGACATTCTACCTCTGAGCTACACCCCCAGCCCTGTTTTTTATTCTTTATTTTGAAACAGGGTCTCACTAAGTTGTGGAGGGCCTCACTAAGTAGCTGAGGCTGGCCGCGAACCCAGATCCTTCTGTCTCAGCCTCCCAAGTACTGGGATTACAAGCGTGCGCCACCACGCCCGGCTAAAAGGTACAGATTTCAATTTTGAAACTTTCTCAATTTTCTGCACTCTACTGCAGTTTTTCCTGCATCTGTTCTCTCGGTTGCTCCCACCTGTCAGTGGAAGGCCTTCCTTTTCTAGGCCAAGGTGGATTCCTTTGCTTGCTTTCTTGCTTGGTCCTTCCTCTTCTTACCTCTTTGGAAGTCTCTCCATATCATGTACACTCCCTCCATCTTGACTCTTCATATTCTCCCTTTCTAGTGTTCTTTCCCCAAATCACGTGCATTGTCCAGACCTCTTCCCTGGGTAGCCAATCCTTCCTTAGACTAACACGCTTCCATCTGTGGCACTTTCCTCCCACGCCAAGCTCCTTAAAAGTAACATCTTGGTCTGGTTCTCCACTTCCTCATGTCTACACTTCCACCCCACCAATTAATCCTCAAACTACTGTGATTGTTATGATTTGGACTTAGAATGTCCCCCTAGACCTCACAAAGACAAGGCAGCCATGTTGGAGGTAGGGTCTGGTTGCTGAGGAAGGATCCCTGGGGGTGTGGCCTTGGGGATTATCTAGGTTCCTCCTCCCCTTGCTTTCTCTCTCTTGTTTCCCACCTCCATGACATAAAAGCAAAGCATTTTCTCTCTCTCTCTCTCTCTCTCTCTCTCTCTCTCTCTCTCTTTCTCTCCTTCCCACCACCATGCCTGAACTGAACTCCACAGACTTCGCCTGGCCTAACATGGACTAAACCCCTGAAACCTCCAGATATGTGAGCAAATAAGTGTACTTCCTCTAAATTGTTATCAGGTTTTTTGGGTCATAGCAGTGAGAATGCTGACCAAAAGATTTATCTCATTTACAATCCCAATTCCTCCAGTGAAACTACAGGGCCATGCTCACTGATTATCTCCTAAATGATAAACCCAATAAACATTCTCAAGTTTATGATGTCTAATCTTTCTGATAAATGTGTTAACCAACTATTCCTTCAAAAATTCTCTTTCTTTGCTGTCTATACTACAACCCAATAAACATTCTCAAGTTTATGTCTAATCTTTCTGATAAATGTGTTAACAAATTACTCCTTCAAAAATTCTTTCTCTGCTGTATGTACTACCACCTTCGAGTGCATGGTGTTAAATAAATTTATAGGAGGAAATTCTTTTGGACTAAGCTCCTGAACAGGGCCCCAACAGACCAGGCTAAAACTGAAAATGGAGTCCCTCAAGCGAAAGTTCTCATCAAATCTGAAATTAACCTGTTCATCTGACCTTCTAAAAAATCTGGATTAGAGAGATAATGGCCAAATTTCCCAAATAGGCCAGTTTCAATCAGCATATTATTATAGGAAGTTCCTTCTGCTTCAATCCTTACACATTAAAAAGATAACCTGGTGTTAAATAGTCAGTTATTTTTCTATTTTTCTGTCTTTCTGGATTGCTTTGCAAAGTAAGTAACTTTGAAATGGCCAACTCACTTTTAGGGGGTTTTGCTTTTTTGTTTCTACTTTCTTCAATCCTTTTTCTGTCTATAAAGCCAACCTCTTCAGCTCAGCTCATTAGAGCACTTGCTCTGTATTGTGGCATGAAGGGTTGCTTAGTTCTAGAACCAAAAATAAAGCCAACTAAGATCTTGTAGCTAAATTGTTATAATTTGCCCATTGACCATGGGTTCTTAATCTAGGGTCCATGGACCACATGGACATGGATGGGAAGAAATTATATTTTTAATTTTATTAATTCTAACTGAAATTTAACATGTGGAAGTCAATCAGAATCAAAATGTGTCAATCTTACTTTTAAAAAAGTAAATAGGGATCCGAGATGGCGACCACAGAGAGATATCATGCTATGATCTGAGACTTGGATCTCAATCGCCGTGAAAGCAACTTCCCACAGGAGAAGAAAAGCAACAAAAACTTGAAGTAAACAATGCAGGGTTTGAAACATGACGGAATCAAAGCCAGAAGACAAGGCAGAGGGAAGTAAAAAGCTCCAAGCACCTTACCTAAGGGACGGTGGTGGCGCCATCTTGGCCGGACCGCGCCGGCCGCTACCGGCATTGTGGCTTCCACACGCCGCCGGCAGAGAAGCCAGAGACCTGCTGTGAGCTCAACTGCAGATCAGCAGAGACGAAAGTGAGCAGGGGCTCCTCCACACTCGACACACCAAACGGCGGCCACAGCAGCTGCAGCGGCGCCATCTTGGCAGGACTTTGCCAGCGGCTACCAGCATTGTGGCTCCTGCACAAGACCCACGGAGACGCCAGCGACCTGTTGTGAGTCCAGCAGCTGTGGAATAGCAGCAGCGAAGGCAGCAGCGACTCCTCCACGCGACACAGACCCGAACTGCTGCGTCGGCAGAAGCAGCGGCGGCGCCATCTTGATCAGACCACCGCGCCGACAGCAACCGGCATTGCGGCTTCTGCAGGCCACCAACAAGGAAGCCAGGGAGCTCTTCTACAACCAGCACTGCAGAGCATCAGTGACAAAAGCGAACAGCAGTTCGATCCATACTCAGCAGTCCCCAGGGCCCGGAGGCCTGACCAGAGCCTGCAGCAGCGACTGAGCCCCCCCCGCCAGAGATTAAGAGCAGCGCTCAATGAGACCGTAAGTCAACGAGCCGCCCCAGGGGGAGACCACCCAGAGTGGCCACAGGGACTCGCGGGGTCTGGGACAGTGCAGATTGTCCCGGCAGAGGTGGGAGTGGGGTCTGCTGTGGGGTGTGGTAGACGCATGGATAAGCAGACAGTCCCTGGCGACATTTGAGTGGGACAGACTTACAGCCTGCGGGTCGCAGCACCCTTGTAGAGTTCCCGGGGATCACCACAGGACACACAGCTATGTACCTGGGGAAAATTGGACCAAACCAGCCCTCTCTGTGGAAAACGTGGAGATCTGTGTTTGCACAGAATCGAGGCAAGGCGACACCTGCTGCTTCTGTAGGCAAAGAGAGACACAAACCCAGGGCCCCCTGCTGGTGACACCTGCCATAGGTGTAGATAGAGAGAAACATAAGGACAGCCCAAGTAGAGACCACAGAGACCCATGCTTGCAGTGAGAAGGGCAATAGCGGCACTGGTCGCTTGCACAGGTAGTGAGAGGTACCAGGTAAGGGTCCCAATCACTGAAGGAGACCAAGTATTGGGCCTGCAAATGGACATTATACCAAGCAAGTGAGAACAACCATTCAGGAAAGGATATTCAACTTTAAGGCTCACCTAGTAGCAACTATCTACCTCCAGGATAAGAAACCATAAAAGGAGAGGGATTAGACATAGGATACCTACAAAGTGAGAGAAAAAGAGCTACCAAAAGCAGCAAAGGTATAAACATAAGAAACCTGAAATCATGAAAAGGAAGAATAGCAAAGAAACAATGAGCCCCCACAACCCCACAACAACAGAACCTGCCAACTCAGAAGTGCAAAGATTGCCAGAAGGACAATTCAGAACTTCAATAGAGGAAATGATACAGGATTTCCGTAAAGAATTCAGAGAGCCTGATAGGAATGAAGGATCAAATAAGCAGGAATCAAAAAGAAGCTCTGAAGGAAGTGAAGGATGCAATAATTGAAATGAAGGCATCAATACAGACCATCAACAATAGACTAGACCACATGAAAAACAGAATCTCACTCTTAGAAGATTACCTCTCCAAAAATGAACACATAGTATATAAATTAGAAAAAACAATTCGACAGCATGAATTGGACATTGAAGAGATCTCAGCCAGTCTTAAAAGAGCAAACATAACAATAATAGGCATAGAAGAGGGATTAGAAGCTGAAACTAAGGAATCAATAATCTATTCAGAGAAGTAATAATAGAAAATTTTCCAAACATAGAAAGAGAGGTCGATACGATACACAGGTACAGGAAACATATAGAACCCCCAATAGACAGGATCAGAGAAGAGGTTCACCACACCACATAATAATCAAATTGACTAATGTAGAGGCCAAGGAGAGAATCTTAAAGGCAGCGAGAGCAAAAAAGCAAGTAACATTCAGAGGCAAACCAATAAGAATCACTCCCGACCTTCCAAATCAAGTCATGAAAGCCAGGAAGGCCTGGAGCGACATACTTCAAACTCTGAAAGAAAACAACCTCCAGCCAAGATTTGTCTACCCAGCAAAGATATCTATCAAATTTGATGGAGAAATAAAAACCTTCCATGACAAACAGAAGCTGAA
>PVJS01013230.1:0-42436 GCA_004027185.1 Glis glis | reverse complement strand
CCGGCCCTATTTTTTATACTTTATTTTGAAACCGGGTCTCACAAAGTTGCAGAGGTCCTCACTAAGGAGAGAGAGAGAGAGAGAGAGAGAGAGAGAGAGAGAGAGAGAGATGAGGCTGGCCGCGAACCTGAATCCTCCGGTCTCCGCCTCCCAAAGTACTAGGATTACAAGCGTGCACCACCACGCCCGGCCCTCAATCCTTTTCTTAAACTGTCTCACTTACTGTTTAAAATAAGCATGTGGAATTGGCATTATTATGCCTACTTTACATATAAGTAAATTTAGGCTTAGAGTGACTAACCTTTTCAAAGATCACATAGCCCACACTAAGGCCAGTTCAAATGAAAGTTTTTCTGACTCCAAAGCATCTTAAAATATCAGGATGTATTTAATTTTGGTAAAGCAATGCCATTCAAGGTCCCTTCAAAATTTACCAACAATTATGCAGTCTAGACGAGTTTATCCTCCCCTCCATGCATTGTGGATTAATTCTTCATACAACGCCATACCATGTATATGTATGAAAGGAAGGAAACATCCTGAATACACATCAATTTTTGAGAATGGCAGGCTATGCAAGCTAATGTGGAAAAGCTACACATAAAACTTCAGTATTTGAGGTTATTATTCAATTATTATTTTCTAAACCCAAAACTGATTCATTCAACATCAATGTAACATCGCTTATCTAGTTTTCTTTGCTGATTTATACATGAATTGCCAAATTTCTTATTTTTTATGTTACAGATGCACATCCCGTATATTACATAAAAATTGAATTTCAAACAGTTTTGAGATTCTTTAAGAACATGTTGAAAGTTGTGTTTGAGTTCATATTCTCAAAATGTTTGAGTGCTAATCTCAACAGAATTTTTCTAACCACATACTTCAGAGACAAATTTCAATGCAGGTAGCAACTAACTTAGTTGATTATACGACAAAATGTTTTGTAGTAAACTTCTTTCTCAAGCTTGCTCTTCATTTATCAAAACTGGTGCCTTAAAATAGTTTCAAAGTTTATATACATTATGCTGAATGAAGTGCTTTAGGCACTAGCAATTTCAAGTGTTTAATATTCAACAAGCATAGTCCTAAAAGTCAATGCATGTTTTAAAATTTTCATTGCATATCCATGTGTTACTGCCAAGCTCTTAAAATCATTGCTTTGTTATGCTACTAAAAGTTGGCTAGATAACTTTTTGATATGATACTTTAAATTTAAAATAAAAAAGGGATGTTGTGCTTCCTGAAAAATGTGCAAAGTGTTCTACTTACGTAGTATAGCCAGAATCTTCTATTTTATGTTTTCATAATAAAATAATAAACCTGCACATTTTAAGATTCTAAAAAGATATTAATAAGATCATCGCAACTCATTCATATTATATAATATATAATATTATATGTTTATATTTGTGGTATAAATTGAGTCACATCATTTTGAAATCTGTATTTTACTTACACTTAACCTTAGGGTCTACATTTGCAATTTGCATCTTGTTAATGGACGCATATTACCCATTGTACGATGTAATTTGTGCATTCAATCCTAGATATTTGGGTATATATAATTAAGATCAGTTTGTCAATATTGTCATCAATTCTGTAATTTTCTGATTCTATAGAGAAGCTAAAATATTTTAAGTGGAAATTCGTTTCAGAGGCCTGATTTTTTTAAAGAATTTTAATATGCATTGCCTTTGTGATATTTAAACAACAGAAATCAAATTCTGTGCCCTTTCTCATCCTGCAGCACCTGACAGAACCTGCAGGCACCTGAACAATGAAACCTGACAGGCTGCAGTGATAGAGTGTCCTATCAGGTTGGGACTGTAAACTCCTCGTAAGAGCTAGCCTGTAATTCACCAGGGTGTTTGGATATTGCTGATTGGCCCTATATTGCAAAAACCTTAAACTTGATAGTTTCCATTAAGTTACACCTGAGGCACTGGGAGCTAACACATCCCAAAATATTATGCAAATGTGACACCACTAGTATTCAAATGACTATTCAGCTTTTGCAGCTGATAAATTCTTAATATCTCTTTTTTCCTCTCCTCCCCAAAGCGGTTAACCTGAGACCAATTAGTGATAAAGTCAATGCAATTTTCTGCGATACTGATACCTTTCCAAGTCAGAATATGAGAAAAAACTCTATTTGGAGAAGGATTCAATACTGTGCTCTTGAATTTCGAAAAAGAAAAAAAAGTTTTTTATTTTTTATTGGGTTATAGAGCAAAGAAATAGAAGGGAAAAAAGTTAAATGGCAAAGAATAAATTGTGATTGATGAGATTCCTAATGTTCTTAATCAATTAAAAGTAATATTAAATATTATCTTCTACTTCATATGCTTTTCTAAACTAAGAGCTATATTCTGCTTTTCTATTTTTTGTTGTCTACTTTGGATACTAAAATCAAATTGAATAAAATATAAATAGATTAGAGAGCAACCTGAAATATGAATTACTCCTCATTTTTTTTCTTCTCCTCTGTCCTTCTTGTCATGTTTATTCATCTAATATCCCAGGTTTCAAGAGTACACACATTCACAAAAAGGTTGTTTTTCTTCTTTATATGATATATAGGTTTATTATTTGAGCTTGTTTCTAAAATTTAATAATACAATGCTATATATGCACACATATGTATGTCATTTATATTATACAAACATATGTGCCTAATTGGCATTTCATTTCCTTTGTCATAAAGGATTAAAAGAATGAACCATTATAATAAAATATTCTATAAAATGGAATGAATTATTTATTATTGATAGAATGCAATTCACATTCATGATAAAAGATTCAAATGGTAAAGAATAATACAAAACGAAAATTAAAAGACACTAGTACCTTCCTTTTTCATTTTTAATTTCCAATCCTCAGAGAATACTTCAATCCTCTTTTGATTATAATATTAGTCACTGCTTTAAATATAAATAAGAGACTAATACCTCAACTTCTTGATTTTAAGCCTCAAACTGTATCAAAAGGGAATTAAGTTTGTATTTTAATTTAAGGAATGTAGTTCATATTACGCTTCCTCTTGTGAGTTTTAGAGAGTGGTGTTTTTTATCTTTATCATTTAATAACTTAAGCCTCTCCTTATTGTTCTGCCATCCTGAGATAATGTCTCTTAATCCACACTATGCAAGCAAGGTAATAAATTCCATTACATTTCTTTACCTTTTTTGCATTATCCCACTTCCTGATGTCTACTACCAGAGGAATGCATTTGCATTGAAAAGTTTCCATAAAAGACAAATCTATTCTCTGTTAGGACAAACTATTTTTTTTGTGGCTGTCTCTATATATTATGCTTTATTTGGGAATGAGGGTGTAGGGGTCAGTTAGGCAAATCCTAAATCTCTGTAGAATGCACAAACCACGATTCAAACTAACAAATAAACAAAAACATTAACCATAAACTTAAAATTACAAAAATTTAATTTTCACCCTCAGAACCTCCTGACACAGTAATGCAAATTGCAAAACAAGCAGAAATGTAAATATAAGGGTAATCTTGACCATTAAACTATTCAGGGAAATGAATAATAAAAATTAGAATGAGAGGTAGAATTAAAGCAACTTAGCTTGGCCATGATGGTACATGCTTGTAATCCCAATACTTAAGAGGCTGAGACAGGAGGATCACAGGTTTGAGGCCAGCCTCAGCAACTTAGTGAGACCCTGAGTGCAAATAAAATATAAAAAATAGGGCTGGGGTATAGCTCAGAGTTAGAATGCCCCTGAGTTCAACCCTCAGCACCAAAAAAAAAAGAAAAGAAAAAAAGAAATAAAGCAACTTTATGATAATGCTTTGCCCACCATTTCCAAATGCAGAATGGCAGAACCTGGAGCAGAGTTCAAATAATTCATTTTTAAATAGCATTAGAATGTAACATGTACTAAAAAACAAATGGGCAGGTTTCCAGAAAGGTAAGAGTGACCAATGTCTGAGTCCCCCGCGTATCCTGAAGATTTCGAAAATGTGAAACCATGAGAACTAAACTTCATCCACCTTCTGAGAACCATACAAATGATGAAAATTGTGCAGAATGTCTAGGAAACGAGGTGCGGAAACAGCCATGATGAAACAGCACACCTATCAGGAATGTGTTTGCATGTCTGCAATCCCAGTACTGAGATAGGATGATTGCAGCTTTGAGGCCAGCCTCCACAACATAGCGAGGCCTTCAGCAATTTAGTGAGACCCTGTTTCAACACAAAAAAATAAATAAAAGAGGGCTGGTGGGGTAGCTCAGAGTTGTAATGTCTCTGGGCTTAATACCCAGTACTACAGAAAAAAAAAAAAAAAGATTGTGTTGTAATTAATCCCTCTGATAAAATGGTATATACTTCAGACAAATGGTGGAGGTAGTCCAAAGTCCACTGAGACCTTTTGGCTGAGAAAGAGAAGTCGTGAAAGTCCAGTCAAGCTGAAAGAGTTGGTAATGGTAGGAAAGCTAAATTCCCAGAGGTAATAGCAACTACATTGAACAAAATGCCTGCAATGAAATCTTTGGCAGGCAGGAGATTTTAAAATAACAAAAAGCTGAAAGTATTAGGAATATCTCATCAGTGCAAAAAAAAAAAAAAACTTAAATAAATCATGTCCTATCCATGGCATGGAAGTTTATGTAACTTATTTTTTTGGCCAGGGATTGAACCCAGGGGCATTCTACCTCCAGGCTACACCCCCAGTCCTATTTTTTATTCTTTATTTTGAAACAGGGTCTCACTATGTTGCGGAGGGCCTCACTAATTAGCTGAGGCTGGCCGGGAACCCTGACCCTCCTGTCTCAGCCTCCCAAGTACAGGAATTACATTTGTGTGCCACCACGCCTGGCTTTTATGTAACTATTAACATGACAGTGTAGGTCAGAATGATGAGCTATTGGGACCCACAGGTCGATTCTGGCACACTTCCTGCTTTTGTAAATAAAGTTTTATTGCAACATAGCCACACCCATTTGTTTATTATCTTTGGCTGCTTTTATGATACAATAGCAAAGTTGCTTACCTGGGACAGAGACCATCCGGCCAGCAAAGTCGAAAATATTTGCTATTTTGCTCTTTTCAACATTTTCTTAGCCAGGAAGAAAGAGGCATATTTGACACAGAACATTGTCATTAGCTAGTACCAAATGAAAAAGGAAGCTATCAAACTATGTATGCTAAGCTCATGTTTGTAATTAAGTGTGTGTGTGTGTGTGTGCACGTGTGTGTGTGCATGCATGCGTGCACACACGCACATATGGTATACATGAGTATGGGGAAGAATAAACATCATAATGTTAACACTGGCTATCGCAACTATTAGGATTAGTAATAGTTTCATTTTGTCATTATTTTCTGGGTTTTTTTAAGTTTATTCATAAAGAAAATATATTACCTACATAACCAAAACAAGTATTTTAAAAGAGAAAATGAATAAAACCATTGCGGCATCAGTTGGACAATCATTGGTTGTAACAGCTGAAATTTCAGAAAAGGAAAATGGACCCTTCTTGTGTTTTGGTGGAGTGAGGCTTGCCAGCCGCAAGGACTATGTGAGCCTCATTCTCCTGCAGGGCGGGCTGCAAATTATTTCAAGGTTCTATGAGTTTGATAGCAGTTGTCTGGAAGGGGGACAACTGCTCGTTTTCAACTGTGGTCTCACAAGCATGGAGAGACTGTTATTTTCATCTGTGCTCCTTCAATCGAACACGGAACATCTGTCACAAGACTATTGTCTGATGTGGCAGCAAAAGGCTTCTTGCTCTCAATCTAAGAGTCCAGCAGCTGCTACCGGGAAAGAAGATCAGACAGCTACAACCAATATGTCAATACCTCTACCAGACCACCATGAGCAACTATGTTTTTAATAGTGGGCACATGAGCACTGAGGAATTAAGAGTAATAATTACGGCAATATATTGTGAAGTTATATATCTATCTATATCTATCTATTTATATATAGGTAGAGAGAATTTTGTGTGTGTTTGTGTCTTTTGTTTTTAGACTAACATTTAACCTAATATAAACTCTTAATGTTGGAATGTGAAACATTTTTTGAAAGATTTAAATCTTGTATAATTTATGTGTTTTTCTTTTCTTCTTTTCTTTTTTTTTTATTTTTGGTACTGGGGATTGAACTCAGAGCTATTCTACCCCCAAGCTACACCCCCAGCCCTATTTATTTATTTATTTATTTATTTATTTATAATTTTATTTTGAAATAGGTCTCACTAAATTGCTGAGGGTCTCCCTAAACTGCTATGGCTGGCCTTGAACCTGCGATCCTCTTGTCTCAGCTTCCCAGGTACTGGGATTACAGGCATGTGCTACAATTCCCAACTTGTGTTTTCATTTTCAGTATGATCTTAAGCTTTGGACTACAGCTTGCTTTACTTTGGCAGGGAGAGGTTTGCAAATATGGTTACCGAATATCCCCAAATTGTTTTTAGGTACTGCATTTACTTTAAAAAAAAATCCCTTGGACCTGTTGAATTCAAATCATTTTTAAAATATTTCCCGGGAATAACAAGTCAGAGTGTGAGGTAGAAATTTGATGAGTTTTAAAAGTCTGGGACTTTTATTATATTTTGCTTGGTATGCCATTTTTGTGTTTGTTAAGACTTATTTTCTGCTGCTTTTGAAGTGACATGTGAGTGAAATCTGGAGCTCAGGAGGAATTACTTAGTTTGGGGCACCTAAGGTGCCAAGTGTTGTTGTGGAAGAAATCACAATATTCAGGTGAAGAATTTAATCTTTGGAGTGGGAAAACACTTAAGATTGAATCCTGTTCACTGGCTTTCGGAAATTAGGAAGTTACAAATCCTCAATTTGCAGGTCTTTAAAGTGCTGATGATTACACTGCTGTCTGTCTCACTTATAAGGATGTTTTGATAATCAAATGGGTTAAGGTTAATATTTAGAAAATGTTCGGCACAGTAGCTCACACATGCCAAAGGCTGTACATATTGGTTAAATACATGGTGACAGATGTGGCGCAGATTTGCAATGCCATGATGGGCTTCCACTGTAAAGATACAGGAGGGAAGAAGCAATGATGAAGAAATACTTAGGAAGAGAAGACAAATTTGTTTGTAAGCTCAAGGCATAGGTCAGGCACAGATTAAAAACAAACAAAAATTCAAAAGATAGAAGACCATCAAGAATTCCAGCCTTGTTAGCAAATGAAGAAGGTGCATGAAAAAGTGATAGAGTCTAGCAAAATACTGAATAGACAGGAAAATGTTTGTTTTTAGGTTGCCTTGGCCATTCTAAATGGATATGAGGCAATACATCTTGGCAATACATCTTGGGCGGACTGTACCCTAATTTTCTCTCTCTATTATTTCACAAATGACTTGCAGACACAGTAACATTTTTCCTTTGTGTCCTCTCTCAGTATTAGAGTATTGATAAATTCACATAAGCTCCACAGACACCCCACATCCCAACGGTAAACACTTAAACATTGAATCATGTGGTATGGTTTTCAAAAGTTATTTGACTTCAATCTAGTTCACTGCCCACATATCCCGGTCATTCATATCACTGTCTCCCATCTATTTCTTAACAGCATATCTGTTCTATAAAAATGTATAATTGCTCACTCTTAATTGTCACTTAAATCTTCCTAATGATTTACAGCTGACCTACTTATTCATGTTGTATTTCAACCTCTTCTGGACTTTGTTTCAATCAGTGAAAAACGCTGCTACTGAATCTTACCCAGTTACATCAACAAGGTATAAACGCAATTATGTAAATGCAATTTTATTTTGCTGACATTACCAGATGATTTTAGATCATTAGGCACAGCTTCAATTATCTACTCTGAACTTGAACTTAAAATCTAAAATTTTGGAAGCTGGGGTTCTATTTCAGTGGTAGAATGTATCCTTAGCATGTGTGAGACACTGGGTTCAATCTCCAGCACCAATAAATGAAGAAAAAATCTAAAAGTTAAAGACAAAAATATTTTTCAATGTATTTCTTATTACTTAACGTAGAAATATCCTTTCATTTATTTTTTTCCTTTGGTTTTTAAAACCAAAGCTGTTCAGTTAGTTCAGCTCCGCATAATTACCAATGTGGTTCTTAAAACAGACACTTGCGCGTACACATTTCCATTTTCAAATTGTGGGTCTGAAGTCTTTCTAAAGTCTTATTTAATTCAATGAAAATCTCTCATCCAATAAGCCTGACATACACTGGAAAAAATTAAAACAAACAAATAAAAAATCAAATAACTAACCAAGAAAGAGATGTGGTATAGCCTTTCTAGAGTCATGAAATGCCAAGTGAGAATATTATGAAGATATTAAAGTCACAAAAATAAGGTTAAGTCAGTTGTTAGGACAAACTCTTCTTTTTTGAACACAGTCCTGGGAATGCAGGGAGAAGCTCTCCAGAATGACAATGGCCCATGCCAGGAGTTAGGCCGAATGAAGTTATTAAAAATACGAGTACCCTCTCTTTGGATGGTTTTATTTCCTTTTGTCACTAGGAAGGTCTAATCCACAGAGTAGATTTTGAGACTGTTTTAAATGAAAAGCAACTTGAAATGGCAAAACAGCCTCCTGGGTACTGTTGCTACACTAAGCTTCCCAGTCTTCTTCCTTCATCCTGGTATCCATGAGCATCTTTCCTGATTCTCTTTTGTCCTGTATTTTTTCCTCTTCTTTGAAGACTTAGTGCATACTAATCCCTTTTGTGCATCCATTGCTAGCATGATCATCTTTGTGGTATTCTTTCCCCCAATCTCTCTTCCCACATCCAGGTGGTAGAGCGTTCCTGATGCCTGACTCTAAAAATGCCAATAATCTTCTTTTGGAATAAAAAAAAAAGAAATTTTAAATGTCAAGGATTCCCCCAATGGCTGCCCGGTCTCATTCAAAGTCCTTAAGAAATCACACTCTACTCTATAATAATTTTATTTTGTGTGTGATAATGGGGATTAGACCCAGGGGTGTTATGGTGTTATACCTCTGAGATACAGCCCCAGCCCTAATATATATATATATATATATGTAATTTTGAAACCGGGTCTTGCTAAATTGCCAAGGCTTGTGTCCAACATGCAATCCTCCAGTCTTAGCCTCCCAAGTAGTAGGATTACAGGAATGTACCATCACAAAGAGCTTATACCAGTTATTTATTGGTGAATAATAAGTATATATAATAGTGGAATGTATCAAACTATTTTATTGCATTATTATTCTCTCCCTTGGAAAAAAAATCTGTTAATCTACTCTTTATTACAAAATTCTGTGGCAAAATGAAGAAACTTTCCAATGGGAATTGCTATGTACAATTTTAACCAAAGTTCACTTGCTATTGTCAAATTCTAATGCAACTTATAATACCCTTTGTGGCCAAAGAGGTAATTTTCAGAGGACATCTAGATTTCAGATGGTTGGAAGGAACAGGTTTTCACACATGTTTTTAGATGAGGCTTATTAATAGTATTCAAAGCATCTAGGTTTTTATTTACTTGGTTTCCTGAAATGTTCAAGTACTGAGAAATTTGTAATAGAGGTGTCTATATTTGTAGCCCTTCTCATAGTCTAGACATATTTTGTTTTATATAATTTTGCTGTTTTAGCATTCAGTGAAAAAAGGCTCATCAATCATCTCTTTAAAGTATATATATGTGTGTGTGTGTGTGTGTGTATATATATATATATACACACATACAATCTAATATTATGAATGCAATCCATGCTCAAATATTGGTTAGCAAAAATAACAAAATAAAATTAACACTTTCAACAGAGGTAAGCACAGTTCAGATCTTGGTTGATAGCCTTTTATACTTTTTATACATATAGCTGTACTAATTTTCCAAGAATAGAATCTTACCATATTTACCACTTTTCAATCAGCTTTGTTCACTTATTATATGATCTATGTTTGGCAAGTTCACTAATTAAAAGTTATTCTGCAAGAACATTTATAGTCTGTGTGACTCTAAGAGAATAACATTACCTATGTGATTAAATTTTCTTATCTGAAAATGACAGATGAAAATATTACCTTCCCCTTAGGGCTCTTGAGAGAATTGAAACCAGATTATTTAGAATACCTACTTTATACTTATATAATAAGAATATATCTTATATATTAATATGTTATTATTATTATGAAAAATTAAATCATCTTTCTGGAATAGTATATTAGGCTATAGTATATGAATGTACATTTATATTCTTAGGCTCTAAACAAAAATTCTACATGAAATAAAGATTTGCTTAAATTATAAAAATAAGCCTGATATAATGTGAAACAGAAATTTATAATGATAGCATAGAATCAGTGTTGTTTACAAGAAATGATGTTTCAAATGTATTGTTAGTCGGAAAAGTAACTCATTTGCATAACCCATATAAACACCTAGAGTAAATCAAGGTTTTTTGCCACTCAATGTTTTCTCCTTTTTATAACAATTATTCTGTATATTGCTAATACAAATAAATAATAGCAAATAAATTTGCTAACTTTATAAAAATTATTTGCAATAATCATGACTCACAGGGAATTAATTTCTTTGACTGCTGAAGATTCAGCTGACCTGGAAGACCTGAACAGTCCCCTCAGCTTGACTGAACTTTAAACAGACCTATTCCTGACTGGAGGCCTAACCACCCTTCACTTTGAGCAATTCTTTTTTATAAGAGCAATGCAATTGTAAATCTTTTCTCTGCCCTTTGAGATGCAAATATTTTTAAAAGCCTTTTGCCAGGTTTACTACCCAGGGCTGTCTTTCTCCAGGATCTAGAGACTAGCTCTTTGATTTGTAATCATCAAGGAGTCTTGAACCCTTTCTCCTACTTTCAGAGGCAGGAAAAGAGCCTTGGATGGTACCTTGGTCCAAGCTATGAAACCACCTGGTGTCTGTAAATGTAAGAGCTTTCCTTTTCCTTTGGGTAAGGTAAATTAGAGAACACAGATGATCTTTGACTCCCAATCCAGCTCTTCAAAGCTCTCCGGGCTTTGTTCTCCTTGAAACTGGAAGTCCGCCTTTCTTTGAGTTCTCTTGCCTATTGCTGGAAATCTTCTGGTAATCAATCAACTTCTGTCTGCTCATCTTGTCTGGGGCGATTGTTGATTGATTTTTACTGCCTGCTCTATAATGTAGGCAACTTATATGGTTAAGCTTCGATTTCCAATTTGTAAATGGAAATTTACAGCAACTCCCTAGGAGAGTGGCTGGCTGTATGGAGCAAAGGAGATTCAGGTAAGAGCACTTTAAAGAATAATGCATAGGAAATGCTCAGTAAAGCTTAAAAATAACAACACAGTCTAAGGGATTGAATAAGCAATTACAAAAAGAATCTGTCAGGAAGCAAAGAATAAATGTTCAATGCCTATTGCAATTAAAAAAAAAGTAAGTTACAACAACAAAACAAGAGAGAAATTTTAGTTTCCAAAATCAACATGCCATAGATGTTTAAAAATGTCGCCACAGAGTTGGCAAGAGTTTGGCACAGCAAATACTCTTAGGTTCCAGGAGTGGGAGTATGAACTGCTATTGTTTTTCTGAAGGGTGATCTGTGAATAAATATTAAAAATCTTTAAATTGTGCTTAACAATTCTATTTTAGGCTTAGAAATAGTTCAACATTGCTTAAATATTACTGATGTTCTCAGCTTTTTTTTAATAATGATAAACTAGAGCTGATGTAAGAAATCAAATTGTAAGGAATAACTTATTATGCAACTATATACAAGGGAATATACCATATAGACATTAAAGTCACACATGAGAATATCTTATAACTTGAAAACTTTCATGATAAAATGTGAAGTGAAAAAAGTAAAACATTTACTATCTTGTCATCCACATATTCTCTATCTAGGAAACTAGTTAGTGGTCCAAGAAATATAATACAAAATATTAAATGTAATTCAATCTTTACAGTGCTCTTATAATTTCATAAATAATCACAAAAATGTAATAATGATCAAAGTAACCATGTTTAGTAATCCTTTTTCTAAGTTCAGAAACAAGTAAATTTTTCATTTAGGTCATTTTTATTTTAACAGGAGTTAAAGAAATATTTCTATGCTGTTTGTTGTCTTCTCTTTAGCTGTTTAGCCACTTATGGCTTTCTTTTAGCTTCAACTTTATCCTCAGGAACTGCTAACTCCTCTATATGGGCTTGTAGTAAATCATGTTAGCTCCCAATAAATAGGATAATCTCAACTATGCTTTATGATTGCAAGAAAACCCCACACCCTAAATAGATCTTTTCCCTTGTGCATTTTCTTCACATAGGTGTCAAGTGGTATTCCTAAAATTAGATGATGTTATTTAATGTCGTACCTACAAAATAGGTAAACTACAGTCAATTTGGCCAGCACACTGCCAAGGCTTGAGGGAGGCTGGGAGGCAATCTGTAGGACTTATAATCAATCAATCAATCAATCAATCAATCAATAAATGTGACTTATTGGTTTATTTCTCCCCCACAAAGATAAAACATGCCCGCCAGGCATAGTGGTGCATGCTTGTAATCCCAGTACTTGGGAGGCTGAGACAGAAGGATTGCAGGCTTGAGGTCAGCCTCAGCAAATAGTGAGACTTTCATTAACCTAGCAAGACCCTGTTTCAAAATAAAAATAAAAGCCGGGCATGGTGGTGCACGTTTGCAATCCTAGTACTCGGGAGGCTGAGACAGGAGGATGGCAGGTTCAAGGACAGCCTCAGCAAGTAGTGAGACTCTCATCAACCTGGCAAGACACTGTTTCAAAATAAAAATAAAAAATAGGGCTAGGGGTGTAGCTCAGAGGTAGAATGTCTCTGAGTTCAATCCCCAATACAAAAAGAGAGAGAGAGAGAGAGAGAGAGAGAGAGAGAGAGAAAGAGAGAGAACTCAAAATAAAATAAAATAGGACTGGGGATGTAACTCAGAGGTAGAATGCCCCTGGGTTCAATCCCCAATGCCACAAAAACAAAACAAAACAAAATAAACAAAAGATAAAAAAATGTCACTGAATGTATATATTGCCTATTGATTAAAAAATGGCACCTCACATCTAAGAAATATCAAAATTACATGGTTTCAGCATAGTTTGATAATTATGCTAACAAAGACTCATCTGGATGATTTTATTTGCTCAGAAGATATAAACTTATTGTATTATTATTTTTGTCTCTAAACCAACACTTTCTTTAAATTCATAATACTTTTATATGGTAAACCCACTCTAAATTGTTAGGTCACACTCCTGTGGAGAAACTCAGGAAGTTCTAACTAAACATTTATGGGTTTGAAGGTACCATGGGAAAGCAAATTAGGACCCAAAACTCCCACTGACCTGCGGCAGATCACATTATCTTCTGGCTGGAAATTAAAATGACACCTGGAAAATAGAACTCCCCTTTCAAGGGACAGAGCCCAAATCTAATAACCTCCTTGCTTAATATCATTGTGGCTTGAAAATAGGATAGTTTATCTAATTTGGTAAAAGAAAAGGCAGTATCGATTCATTTGTGTGGCATATATTTTGTATTATTTATTTTTTGCATGCAAAAGTGATAATTATCATTTAATATGGGTAATTTCTTAAAGGATAATGATACTTTACACAGACAGACTCATTTGAAGCAAGACTAACAAAAAATCGGAAAACTGAATTTTCTAAAGCTAAGGTAAATCTGAAGGACTTCTGTGGAATTACGAGTATTATGGATATTAAAAATATCCATTCGCTCTTTTTGCTTTTTATTATGAAATAATGTTAGAAGTATAGAAAAGTTGCAGAAATAATTGACTACACTCTCGTCCAACTTCCTCTAATGTTAAGAGCTTACAAAAATCATGGCAAAATGAAAATTTCATTGAGGTATACCAGAAATTATATTACTGTAATGTTTTTAACTGATTTATAGTTATCACTCTAATTTTTGCAGTTTGACCACTTATGTATATTTCAGGTCCAGGATTCAATCCAGCATCTCCTCAGACTCTAATCTCTGATAATTCCTTAGGCTTTTTCCTTCTGTCATGACTTTGACACTTTTGATGAATACTGGTCAGTTATTTTCTACAATATCCTTTAATTTGTGTTTATCTGATACATTTTCATCACTAGATTGAAGTTATGCATTTTTGTAAAGAACAACAGGGCTGTTGAGCCATTCTTAGCTCAACACCCCAATATGGGGTTATGTGATATTATTCCAGTTTATTACACCCTTCCTTTAAGAGTAGGCATCTCCTCATTGCTGTCATACAGATAAATGCTGCCAAATGACTATCCCCACATTTTCATCCTGAATAATTCATATTTATGCCTATGATTTTTGATCAAAATTTATGATTAAGAAAAATTAGAGCTGGGTGTGGTGGCACATACTTATAATCCCAGTACTTGGGAGGCTCAGACAGGAGGATCACAGGTTCACGGCCAGCCTCAGCAAGTAGTGAGGCCCTCTGCAACTTAGTGAGACCCTGTTTCAATATAAAGAATAAAAAATAGGACTGGGGGTGTAGCTCAGAGGTAGAATGCCCTGGGTTCAATCTTCAGTACCATACACAAAAAAAGAAACAAAAATTAGGCATATTTTAAAAGTTAATTCCTATTATTTCAAATGCCAAGCTATAGATATCAGTGCTTTCCAGTTAGTTGAAAATGAGCCTATGATACAAATAAGCGAAACAAAATAGCCATAATGATATATCTTTAGGAGAGAAATGTGTCTTGATATTTGGGACTTTGGGGGAGGAGAAAAATCTACTAAGACATGTGTAGTTCAGTTTATCAGAAAACATGTAAATTTAAACCTATGGCAAACTAATGTGACTAATGTTTTGATATTGGTCTAAGTCAACTTGAAGATCTACATGAATAATATACATATTAAAGATGAAAATCTAATATTGAATTTGAGAGATCTGATATAGCTAAGTAGGTAGAGGCGGGAAGGACCTATTTTCAAAAATATTTCTCCAAACCTGAAGTGAAATAAGAAGAGTGGGCATTAGGATAAATTGAAATTTTAAATTTTAGTATCACTCCTACTTTTGGAAGTCTCTCCCACTCAACTTAAAAAACTGCTTCCCCTGATATACATAGGGAGGGTGCAATTTTCTTTCAGGTGAGGTAGCCAAGAATTACTGGACACAGCTTAACTTTTTTTGTTGTTGTTTTATCTTTTATTTGGAAGCAGGGTCTCACTAAGTTGCTGAGGCTAGCCTCGAACCTGAGATCCTCCTGTCTCAGCCTCCCAAGTACTGGGATCACAGGCATGTGCCACAGTTTAACTTTTGAAAGTGAAAAAAAAAATTTTTTTCCACTGGGTGACTCCAAGGCTAGAGTTAATTATAATAGTAGACTTTGGAACACACCTGTGTTGCTATAGAGATAGCCCTAAGCCCCAGTGAAGATTAAATAACTTAACTAAAACTCACCTGCTACTTGCTTGCATTTAGCCATCTGCCACTCTGCCCTACAAGCTGTAATGCTTCCTGGTGGGAAGACTAAGGCAATGAGTGGTTCAGAGACCAGGAGACTTCTCGAACACTTTCAACTCGCTCTTACGTCTCTTTCTCTTATCTCAGGAGGAATAAAGAAATTGGGGATTTCAGGAGAGTAAGCATGTCAGATTTTCTGGTGGACAGACTTGTATAAAAGTCCTCAAATATTAGTGTAAGCCATACAAGTTCATCACTTTCTGCACAATTTAAGATTGTCTTTAAAAACTAAAAGCACTTATATTTTAAAATAACTGTAATACACAGATCTTGTTTACACTAAAATCAAGACTGTTATCCATAGAAGATGTGCTATTCACCCTCAACGATGAAAATTTATATATGCTTTTATATTGGGGATTAAAAATCTAGGTTTATGTATGTGATTGCCATAGAGTATCCATTTGAGCATTGCCTACTTAAAAGGCAAACTTTTTTCATTAATTTTCAATAAAGAGTATAAAGCTGAAAATGTATATATGCTTATATATTGGGATTCAAAATCTGGGTTTATTTACATGGTTGCCCTAGAATATCCCTTTGAGCATTGCCTACTTAAAAGGCAAACTTTTTTTTCATTAACTTTCAATAAAGAGTATAAAGGAAAAGGTAATAATATAATCCTCCAAATGTTATTCTAGTTCTTCAGGCTCCCATCCACCCTCTGCTGTCCTTACTTTGTGGTTTTTTGAGCTCCTCTCTCAGACATTATGTACCCTAGTGTCTCTGACCTGTCCCTGCCCCCCATTTCTTATTGATGTCAGATCTGCTAAATTTCTTCATGCCCAAGTAAAAAAAGGAATGAGAAAATAACCACCACACACAGGCTTACTGGCTTGAAAGAACTGAAGGGTAAAAGCAATAATAATAAAAGTAATCATGGTTTCCCAGTTCCCAGCTGGTAAAAGCAAGTTGTAGGGTAGTCTCACCCAAACCCTTAATTTCCTGCAGAGTAGGACCTTAGTAGGACCTCATGGACTTTGGTCATGGCAATAGAATGGAATGTTTCTTGGGTATTATAATCTAGCTTTTCATCCATCACACTGTGATAACCTTACAGGCAATATGCATAATTCTTCCACAAAAATCAGATTGATATGACTTTTCTCTCTGATCTCTTTGAACAACACGTTTGAAATTATAATTTATATCCAAATGCTGCCTAGTGTTACTTGCATATTTATTTTAAATCAATTTCTATCTAAAATGTATTTAAAGTGGTGGACCAGATGAGCATTTTACAATTATGTTGATAAAAGAGAAACGAAGGCCAGAAACAAAGAGAGAAACTAAATAAAATATGATAGGAGCAAATGCTAATATGGTTGATATAAGAGATCAGGAATCTTACCTGGATGGTCATTTTACCTATCTATGTTATTTAGAATGTTTAATTTCTACTATTCAAAAAGATTATACAAAGAGAATATGTTATCAAACCAACATGACTTGAAACAATCGATGTGAATTTATCTGTAATAGGAGTTATGCTGGCAGTTAAATGACTCCAACTACATAAACATAAAACATTTAAATAAATTATTGGTATATACTACTTATACTAACTTCACCTTCTTCGACATTTCATCTCTCTCACTATTTGGCAGGTACCTTAAAGGGATTTTGGGAAAGCTGTACAGAGCTTTATGAGAACACATGTTAATAACAATAAAAAATACAGACTTTGTTTCATTCCATGGCAAAAATACCACCTTGTCTCATTTCTGGATAGTTTTAAGACTAACACTCTACAGAAAGGATATTCAAGTAAACTCTCCCAACTTTATTACTAAAAGCACCATCTGCTGGTTAGGAGAAATGGATGCATTTTCAATCTGTCTGTCTTGAGATTCTTTGATAAGCAACTAGAAAAACATTCCTCTCTTGCATGCCTGCACAAACTCCCCTCTGCATATTGAAGTTACAAGCCTAGAGAAACAGGAGGTGGATTTTATTGGTAAAATGTTTTAGTCTATGTGTGTGCGCATGCAATGGAAATCAATTTTTCAGCTTGCCTTTTATTGAAAATCTTAGGTATATAAATGAGAGTATTTTCTGATTTAAATCCATCTTATATAACCAGAAGGCATTGTTAGTTCAGGAAGTGCAGGAGCCTCCCTCCCAGGGAACACTGAAAAATCTAAACTGAAGTGTTGTAACTACCCCAGGCTGTTCTCTAATTCTAGCACACAGTAGGCTTGAAGTGTTGGTTGAATAACAAAAGGAAAAATAAACTAATTACTATAACTTGATATAAAATAAGACCAAACTGGAGGGAAATATCTTCATGTTTTACACTCATTAAATAGATATTTTTAACCATGCCAAAATTTGATGTGTGAATTTAACATTAGCACGGGAAAAGTGATGCTTTTTATTTTTAAGAAAAGAGCATCATGCAAAGAATAAATTTAGAATTTTTATTTTAGATTTCAAAATGTGGCAAGGTATTAATTTTAGGGGGCTTAAAAAAGTGTTAGTATGAGCATTCGACCTAATAGATTATAAAAACAGAACAAAGAAATCCACTATTGCTACATAGCTTTGTGGCAAATGGAGAACTCATATTTTACATTCTCTTGAGACAACTGCAATAGATAATTTCATATTGAAATTTAAAATATGAAATTCTGAGCTGTAGGAGGATAAAATATTTTTTCTTTTTCAAAAATTAATTCTCCCTCATTAATATGGAGACATTGAGTTTCAAGGGTAATCAAGGTAAAGCCAAGTCACACAGGTAGAAATAGTGGAGCTGGAATTTAAATTCAGGCATTCATTTCCAAAAACATTGTTTTGAACTTTATGAAGAATCTTCTAAATTATAGTAGCACATTTTTTTTCTGATGGTTGGGAGTGGGAGCAGATGACTATAATTTTTCCTAAATATGGGTAACCTCTAAACCGCATTATGGTGATATTTTACCATTCCTCCTATGTGATCTAAATATGCCTCTTTAAGTAAAATAATTGATTTTAATCATATATACTCTGTATCCAGCTCTTCTAACCACTTTGAGGATAATCTCGCTGGGATTCAAGGTATGGTCTTGTATCACAATTCAACTAAAAAAGATGCTGCTTTCACTCAATGATAAGGCAAACCAAACAATTATTCAACAGAAATTTTCCCGAATGTGGAAAGATTTCTGCATCCAGTGGGGAGAGAAATGCAATTCATACAAATTCTGTAAGCAATGATAAAAATAAGGGTTATCAGAGCTTCAGGAGGAAATGTTTTTATCAGGAATGCTTAACTTTACATATCCCAATATCGATAAGAGAGCCTCATCAAACAGATGTCAAAGTTAATTTTTAAAAAGTGAAATATTTAGAGTCCACCCAATTTTAAAATTCATTCTTATTTTGATATACATATGACAGGGTAAGCCTAAAACTGAGAGTTGAGATATTGAGACTACATAATCAATCAATCAATCTCTCTCTCTCTCTCTCTCTCTCTCTCTCTCTCTCTGTCATGGTTTGTTACATATAACCAGTTGTGAAAAACAGAAATATCAGCATCAGATATCTCTTACATGGATATTAATTTTAGTAACAAAACATTGTGATAATAATAACTTTTAGTCAAAATCCATTTGCGGTCCATCCAACATTCATTGTCTCTCAACAGTGTCCAAAAGTTCCATGGGGGCATCACTCTTTCTGTACCACGTCGTGAACCCAAGATTTGGGACTGGCTTCTGGGGACAGCTCTGGTGATCACACACCAGTCTCTGTGCTTCTATTCCCCTCCCCAGTAAGTACTGACCCAGCCCTTTGCAGTGGTCTCTTGACAATCTCCTGTCTACTCTGACTACTTCCTGACCAAAGCTTGTTCAAGCACAATAAGCCCGAGGTCTTCTTTCCCCGGAATTTATTTGGTGGTCTAAGGAGAAACATTCTTTCTCTGTGCCAGGAAGAGACCAGCATTTCATTGTTGGCTGCCATCTTGAGATAAAAATGGGAGCTGGCTTTTGATCAACCTATGGTTGCCAAAGAACAGAGTTGGAAAGAACTCCGGGGATATTGCTAAGGCTCTAATCTTTGCCAGGAGTATACCCTGCATTTGGAGTTTTCATTTTCATGAGCCAGCCATTATTGCCCTTTATTTCTTATATGCTTTTATTGGTGCATTGTAATTATACACCATAGTGAGGTTCAAAGTGAGACCAACATACATGCACACAGTACTTGATGTGTTTCCCCCCCAATTCCACCCTGCTCCCCTCATCCCCTGTACATATTAGTGAGATTGGTAGTTGTATTGGTCAGGGTTCACTAGATTAACAGAATTTACAGAATGAGTACATGAAAAAGGGATTTATTAGATCAGCTCACAATGTAGTCCTGAGTTTCGACTGCATGTGAAGAGTCAGAGGAATCAGCAGCTGGTCGGGCGGTCTAAGAGCTGGAGCCTTAGGATTGAAGCAACCACCAATTCAGTCCAGTCCAAGATGTGAAGATAAGGAAGCTCTTCAGAGAAACGATGGTGAAGTTTCAGTTTGAAGGGCTGGAGGCCGACGATCTCAGACGAGAGCAGAGGATCAAGAAGCTCTTCAAGGAAACGGCAAAGTTGGAGACCGACGATCTCAGACGAGAGCAGAGCAGACGTGTTTTCTTCAGGAAGAGTCGCGGCTCCCTCTAGGCGGCTTTCTCCTTCTTTTATCTAAGTCCTGCACCTATCAGAACCCTGCTGCCCACATTTAGGGCAGGACTTCCGGTTCAATCTGCTGTTACACAACCAAAGTCACATGATCTTAGGTGGGTCAAGTTGACAAACCAGACCAACTATCACAGTAGTGGTGCCTTCACATATGGACATGGCATTATTTGAACTGTTTTCTTCATCTGTTCTCCTTTTTCCCTCTCCCCAATTCCCTTCCACTAGTCTACTGGTATCTCTCTTTATTTATCTGAAGTCCCTTTTATTTCCTATTTTCTCTCTAGATTTAACATATGAGAGAAAACACAGGACCCTTGACTTTCTACAAGTAGCTGATCTCACTTAGCATAATTTTCTCTAGTTCCTTATACTAGTTTAATTTAGGTTTTCTGCTGCTTCAAAATGAATCCATAATCCCCAGGGCGACAGCTGTAGTTATTAATGGTGTGCTCTTCCGTGGAACTGTGTGGCCAGATGCTTTTATAACCTCTATTCCATAGATAAGGGAACAGAGTTGGTGAGGTTAAATGACTTCCTTATGATCCCACATCTAAAAGATGTCAGAGCTACTATTCAGTCTGCATCATCTTTCTTTCTTTCTTTCTTTTTTCTTTTTGTGGTACTGGGGATTGAACCCAGGGACATTCTACCTCCGAGCTACACCCCAGCCCTATTTTTTATTCTTTATTTTGAAACAAGATCTCACTAAGTTGTGGAGGGCCTCACTAAGTAGCTGAGGCTGGCCGCAAACCCAGGTCCTCCGGTCTTAGCCTCTCAAGTACTGGGATTACAAGTGTACACCATCACGCCCGGCTGTCTGCATCTTTCTGATTATAAAATACACATTATTAAACCTTATACTATGGACATACTAAATGAGACTGTGGGATTGAACATTGACTTCACCATTTTTAGCTGTGTGGTCTTGGACAAACTACTTAACTTGTGTATCAACTTTTTCAAGTATGGACTCTTTTGAAAAATAATGGTTTCTAATTTATATGAGGCTCAAGGAAATTAATACATGGGAAGTGCTTAGAATATTACTGACACAATAAATATTAGATCTTAAAATCACTAGGTTTGCTTTGGGGATTGAACCCAGGGGCATTCTATCTCTGAGCTACATCCTCCTCCCAGCCCTTCTTATGTTTTATTTTGAAAAAGGGTCTTACTAAGTTGCTGAGGTTCTCTCTAAGTTGCTGAGACTGGCCTCAAACCTGTAATCCCATCTCAGCCTCCCAAGTACTGAGATTACAGGCCTGCATCACCATACCTGGCTAGGTTTGCTTTTACTAGTTTTCAGCTTAGGTTTTCTAACAGAATACAAATTCTTCAGGCACATCACCACTGTCTATAAATAGACTAACTACACATGGTAACTTGGGGTTTTCGTAGAGCTCAGACTAGAATGACTGCAGTATTTCTGCTTTCCCCTCCTTATCCCACATACATTTGACTTTATTGATTGTTTTCCTCAACAAATATTTGTGGAGAGCTTAAGAAGTTTTGGAGAAGGGAAGCAGAGTAGCAAACACAAGGCCGATAAGGTTTTACTTTCTTGAGGCTTAACAGTCTGAGGACTATAGGATGACAGACTATTTAAATGGTAAGCTCATAAACACACAAATGTATTTCTAACAGAAGTGCTACAATAGCAAATTGTACTGTACAGTGAGAACAGATAAATGGAGGGTCAAATCCAGTCCTGGAAGTAATGGAAGATGAATTTCTATCTGCAACCCTCTTCCTCTGGAGAAAAGAGTTTAGGAGAGAGATCACAAGATGCACAAGAGCACTGTAGCAGGAAGCAACTTTATATTTTCAGGGAGAACAAAGAGAGAGGAATGAAGTACGGAGCACAGGCTCAGGGAAGTGGCTAGAGGGATTACTATGAAAATATCATACTGTATTTTGTAGCCATTTTATAAATTTGGGGGTTCATTTCAGGAATTTTAAGCAAGGCATTGGTATGGTTTCATCTTATTTTATATTTTGAAGAAGCCAATGACTGTTTTTTTGGAAAATAAATTGAGCAAGCCTACAAGTAGATTTGTAAATAACAATAATAGGACATTTTCTTTGTCTTGAGCAGATATATTGCATTGAACAAGGGTGATGGTGGAATGATAAAGGCAAGTAGCTGGATCAATAATTATTTAAGAATTTGAATTAATAAAATTTGATGATAGACTAGATAGAGTTGATGGAATAGATGCTATGGTCTCCATCCACATCCCCATTAATGAACCATTTAGTGTTTAAGTTGGCTGCTAGGCTCACAACTTATCCCTTCTCCAGAGACATATGAGACATATCTTGGAGGCCATACAACACTCTTCATTCCTCAGACCCACAACCCCAGCCAATGATGGACAATCTCTAAAGGAATATCCTACTTTATACAAAAATCCCTGTGTATCCTAGAACCAGTCCCTGCTTCTAGGAAGCTTGAAATAATAAATAAGACAGTTGGCAAAAGACAAAAATAGTTACAGAACAATTCTCAATCTTTTGGCCAAAACAAATTCTACATGCAATGGGGTAGAGCTTGTCACAGATGTGAGTTCAGTTTGGCATGTACTGGGTTTAAGACCCAAATAAGCGCAACAAATAGAGATGTCAAGTCATTGCTTAGCTACACAGACCTCTGAATTTGAGAAAGGCATGAAAATAAAATTAGATTGTATGGATATCGTAAAAAGTAAATACAGCACAGGAATGAGAAGGACTTTCATGTGCAAAGAGTCAAGGCTCTGCTCAAAGGTTTGGAATTGCCAGCCAGACATTTGCTTATGGAATCCTCTATCCTTTCTCCCTGAGGGCCCTTTCATGCTCCAGTTTGGAGAATGCACTCTTCTCATTTGTTTGGCAAGGAGACTCTTTATAAACTATTATCAAGTACCTTTGCAGTTTTCAGCTCTTGGACTATGTATTGGTAAAAATTGTGTGAAAGCTTTTTTTTTCCTACTTCTAAGTACCACATAACTTTATCTGGTGTTGACTGTGGAGGTGGAAACTTTATGAGTAATATTCAAACTACTCAGTTTCTCTCTCTGAAGGGGCTCAGTACATGCTACCTCCAAATATAGCACCTTGGCATTTGCAAGAAACTGTAGAAGCAGCAAGGACACTCTCATGGTCCCTCACCCTTCGGACTTGAAGCAGGTCATAATACTCTCAGTTGAGAGGTGCTCCCTCTATATCCAGAGGAAAGTTGCTGAAGACACAGAAAGATCCTAGCAAGCAGGCTTTGCTAAGTTTCTGTTAGTTCATTACCATTAGACCATATACTTTTTTCTTCAATAAAATTTCTCCCAACTATCTACTTGTAACAGGTAGTTAGAGGCTGCTTTTGCTAAAAGTACTCACTTTTTACCTGGGCATGTAGATAATAGGATAGAGCTTGTCATCTCTGCCTTCATTTTCTATCTGTCTCCTTTGCTACCTTCAACTTTGGGTCAGATTCCCGCTCAACTCTGCATTTCAACATGTTAGTCATTTAATGAATATTCATCTAAAATTGGTAATCCTTCTTCTTCGAAGCAAAAGACATCATGCTAAGAGTAACTAAGATTATTTTTTCAGATTTACAGGAACATCGCAACCACCAGCTTTTACAACGTTCTGTTCGGACCATCAGAGTGATGCCAAGACATCTCTCCAGTTATCGTCCTACGCCTGAAGGAACTAACTCCAGTTTGCCTTTCTGACTTGTCTTTTTTGTCTGAGTTTTTCTGTCCTACAGTCACCTTGGATTCCAACAGCAACAGGTCCAATCCATAAACATTTTGTGACAGGAATAAATACTACCCCCAGGCAGCAATGATTTTCTTATCCATGATGGGGCTTTGCATGGCCACCCTGAGGTAAGGATCAACCAGACCCCATCCTGACCAAGATTGTTTGACTATGCATACTTCTTGCCCCATCTCCAATTTTTCTGTCTTTCCCATATTATCTAGAAGTTTATTGTATCCCAAACAGCAGGCTAAGGACATATGGCCTTCCTAGTCCTTCAGAGTATGGTAATATGAAATAAATCCCTTTTCCACTTCACCATCACTTTTCCATTGGTATTTTTGATCCAATGGGACCTTGTTGGGACCCCTTGAGTCAGGCCTCTGGCCTAAGAATCTGTTAAAAAACTCTTCATCAAATCTATGCATAAAAATATGCAAGTTTATCTGTTTCTTGGAGTCTCCGTTTCCTTATAAGGTCTACCATGTCTTCTAACCCTTATATCAAATACATTTGTATAGGTTTATCTGCCTTTTGTTGAAAAGGAATCACCCATGAGCCCAGGGATGGGGAGGAAAAGCGATCTTTTTTTATCCTCCAGCTCTTTATAGTCAAAATAAACTATGCTTGCCTCTTCTCTCATTTGAATAGGATCTATAGAATCTATCCTTATTTCTAGCCAAAGGGTAGAAAGAGAATGTGCTAGATGCTGCTGGACTCCTTCCCCTTTCTTTGTTACCAACTTGTCACAAAATGTCATGCTTATGTCATGCAAGTAGGAGACCATCATTTGACAAAACTCTCTTCCTAATTCTGATTATGTGCTTCCATTTCCCTCTCATCCCTGTTTTAATTTCAGAATCCAAAAAAATTTTCCTAAATGTGGGCCTGAGCTGGCTCTGCTGCTGAACATGTTATAGGCAAAAATAAGTTTGTTGTGTTTGTTTCTTAATCTGAATTTGTCTCTTTAAAGATGGAGAGGGTAAAGGAACAGGGGAAAGATATTCTTCCTGAATTAAATGTGGAGGGCAGCTCATCACCTAGACATACAGACCCCATGTAAGCTAATTATTTATGCTAAACTATTCATATATCCATGAATTCAAGGATAATAATATATGAATACAAATAATTTGTGGACCCAATCACACATTGCAAAATATAAAACCTATAAAAGATTAAGAAAAAAAGATGGACTAATCCAAGAATGTGATGCTATTGCATTTATATGTAATTTCAAGATCCTTAGATTACATACCACTTAGGTGGGTTTAGAATTCTTTTTTCCATGGTAATTAATAACATTGATAACAATGAAGAGCTATTTGGCTGCCTATGATGAAGATTGTTATGTAAAATTGCTCCTTATTTAAGGTGCATTTTTTATTAGAAGAAATAATTTAAATTCTCTATAGGTAACAGAAAGAAAGGAACAAAAAGTCATAAATTGGGCAGGAAAGGAAGAAAAGAGAGGGGAGATGTGAGGTTCTTATTCCTATATGTAATTACAGTAATTAGAACTGATAACATTCACTATTTGCCTTCTATTTTCTTCCATTTAATTGCAGGCAGGCCTACCTTTTCTAGGTAGTATGTTTGGGGGGAGGAATAGGATCCAGTAATATTCACAGAGCCACCCCCTCAAATCCAATAGATGGTATGACAACGGAAACAGGTAAGGAGAGATGCAAGTGAAAACTAGTAAAAAAGGGGAAGAAATAGAATGAAAGGAAAATAAGAAGCAAGAAACAATGGAAAAAGCAATAGGAGGGAGGGAGGAAAGAAAGGAAAGAGAGGACAGACAGTTTCAAAAGGGAGGAGCGAGAAGAGAGGAAGAGAAAAAAACCACAAGACTGTGAACACATCTAGGGGTAGAAAGGTGGCTGTGCGGATTTGCTGTTTCACCGATTTATAGCTGGGATCTGCTTCTATCAAAACACATGTGTCGAGAGACATGGCAGTACATTTCTTATTACATACTGTGCTAAACCCTAGGTGACCTCTTATTTTTGGTAATAAAAGTTATAATTTCAGCAAATAGGTTTTATCCATTAACTCCATAGCCCGCTTGATATAACCTGAGATTAGGTTAAATTTAAAGTCCAAGTGAGCTCAAAGGTGTGGGTGAAGGTTGTTGCTATTAGGTCTAACTGAATAATAGCTCTGCCAAATCCCAACCCCATAAAACCCCAGCTCTGGCAGTCATAGCAACCTCCCCAGCTTCAGCTGCGGTGGCTGACAGGGAGTACACTGATTTTCCCATGGAGAATCCTGAAGCTCGCCATTTGGGTTGACATTTTTACAACTGTGTAGTTGAAAAGGGAAAATTTCAGTAATAGAAGGGCAGATGTCACCTTCCTGTCGCCCCTTGCTCCCTTCTTTCTGTGCCGTTCATTTATTTCCTTGGACTCTTTCTCTCTTTCATTAATCGCTACCATTTCATCACAACATTTTCCAACCAGAGTTTGAGGATCTGAGGATTAAAGCTTTACAATGACAGTTACTAAAACTATAACTTCCCCCATATATTATACATTCATGAGCAAAATGTGAAGTCCCGGGGGGAGAGTGCCATGAGCCGTGATCTATGGTTTACAAGTGCTGTCGCTGGGAGAAGTTACACAGGACTCTTCACAGAACTCGCAGGTGATTTATTCCTATTTGGGGATTTCAGGCTGCACTATAGGCACATAAATTGAAACAAGCTGACGAATGGCTTCTCTACTTCAGCCTTGATATCTCAAAAAGGGACTGCATGTGCTCTGGGTATAGATTCCCTTGGAGCAGAGATCTCTGAGGGCTGAGGAGTTCAGCAGCTACCTGGGAACTTTGGTCTAGTGCCTATGGTGTTTCTGTTGGGACTCATCACACAGTCCCCCACAAACCAGAGCTTTGAGACAAACTGGAACCTTGGTCTAGTGCCTGTGGTGTTTCGGTTGGGACTCAGAAAACAGTCTCTCACAAACCAGAGTTTTGACATTCTGAGAGGCCTTGGACTCCACCTCAGAATCAAGGTCCCTCTGACCTTCCTTTGTTTCTCCCCCTGCCAGCACAGGAAGAGGCTTTCTGAAAAGTTCTCTTATCTGTCTGGAGTCTGGACTGGCTGAAGAACACACACCTCTGTCCCCCTCCTTGGGCTTTCCTAACTAACTAAACTCACACTGCAGGAAGAACAGCTGAGATCTGTTGACTGCCTCGCCAGAGTTTCCTCACACACAGTTTCCTGTCTCTTGGTCCCAAAGAGAATCATTTACAGACCATTGTCTGTGAGTAAAACAGATTTTGTCCCAGGCTATTGTATGTTCTTCAAACGCACTGACATCTCTAAAAATCATTTATCTGTCACCTAAAAATTCCCTACATGCCCCATACTGCCTGTCCCCTATAGAAAAAGGGGTCTGTAAATTTCTGAATATTGTTGACTTTCCTTATCATGCTCCCAGAATCCTCCTATGGTGCAATTTCCCCCTCTTTTACACCTTAATATATATTTTTGTCTTTTCTCTAATTTTATCTGTTTGTTTATTCCAGTGAAAGGTCTGAGGGTGGAGGGGAAATTTCCTTTGGCCCCTACATTTTCGTGCTGTTTCTTCTTACTTATAAAATGTAAGGAACATCCAGGATTTCATGAATCCAGGCTGAGATGGTGACTGAACATTACAATGAACAGAATGTCTTCCCCTGAGGTTATCACACACAAGATGACACTAACTTTAGGACAGCAGGCTGCTCATCACAGAAGAGTTCATGGTGCTCCAGTGCTTAGTTATAATACACTCAGCTATGAGTAACTTCTCAGAATTCAGCCCATTACCAAAATACTTGTTCACATAAAATCACACATCTATTTTCTGTGGCCTCTTTCAACACTGATTTTCACTCAGAAGATATTTAGTGAGTGTCTAATGTGTGCTGGGCTAGGAGTTCTTCTTGATGAGGAATACTGAGATCCATGCTGGAAACAATATCTTGTCTTCACGAAGTGTACCTTACAGTGGGGTGACCAGCAATCAAAGACAAACCAAAAGAACATTCCAAAACTAGAGTGGCAAAATCTAGAGTATGCTTAACACTGCTATGTGTTAACGAAAAATACATTAATGAATGACAGAATGAAACTGGGGGGACTCCCGGTACCATATTTGCACTGAGGCTATGGGAATGTACATGCCACAGCCCTTGGCTTGAAGATGCTTGCGTTAGTGAAGGAATCAGGCAGGTCAACAGTGGGCTGATGAAGCTGGGCATGGTGGGGCATGCCTCTAATACCAATACCTGGGAGGCTGAGGCAGGAGGATCACAGGTTCAAGATCATCCTCAGCAACTTAAGGGAGACTCTCAGCAAACTAGCAAGGCCCTGTTTCAAAGCAAATTTTTAAAAAAGCAGTCTGGGGGTGTAGGTCAGAGGTAGAATACCTCTGGGTTCCCTGTACCTTACTCCCACCCTGCCCCCCCACACACAGTGTGGCACATGAGCAATGCACGCCCTGACAGCAGGATACCCAGGGCCATGGGGCAGAGAGTGGAGGGGATATCTACCTGTGGCTAGAATGTGCCTGAGAGGTGGGGAAGAAAGTGAAGGAAAACTTCATAGAGGGAATGGTATTTGTTTTGGGTCTTGAGAGTTATGTAAGACTTTTCCCAATGACCTGATTGGTCCAGGTAAAGGAGTTACAGGAATAGATAATAATCCTATTATTTGATTTGTAAATGGAATAATCCTGTGCAGCTGGAAATTGTGAATTTATTTAGTCAAGGAACAGTCAGGAAACAAGAAAGGAGCTGTTGGGGCCATCTTAGCCCATGTAATGAGGTCACCATTTTGGACCGGCTTAACCATGTACACAGTACATGCTAAGTGGAAACTGTCCGCATGCAGACAAGCTTCCTTGGACCAGATGGGACTGAAAGCTGGACATTGATGACCTCCTATTCTCCCTGAAACGTTCACCTTGCCACTCCCTGGTCTTAACTTGTGTTTGCCACTCCCTGGTCTTAACTTGTGATCTTCTTCCCGTTTGCTTAGTTTGAACCTCTATATAAGAAAGACCTTGACTACATAAGGCAGGAGAATTTGTAATCTTGGATCTCCTCCCTGACCCCCCCCCAATTATTAAATTCTCTCCAAATTATTATATCAGACTTCGTGTCGGTATCGTGCGAGAAGACTATTGATCAGGAAGCTGCCTGGTGCAGCGACCTTCTGTGGCAGGAACCACGGAGTAGTTTTCAGGGAGCTGCTTAAAGCAGCAATCTTCCGTGGCGGAACTACGGAGTAAGTAGCAGCCACCAGAGCACCCCAATAAGGAGCAGGCTTGGACTTGACTGAAGTGTGAGAGAGGAGGCCAGAGGGGAAAGGAAGACAGTCTCACATCCCACCAGTTCCTCTTCCCCACTAAGCAGCAGATCTGATTTTGTTGGAACCTTGTATGATGAAGAGAATGGCTCAGAGTTGTATTTTCAAAATGTCACTTGGCAGGGGGGTGATCAGGAGTGACAGAAGTGTAGGTGGAGAATCACTTGCTCAGTACAGATTAGGCGTTCAGCAAAAATTCGGGAGTTGTTTTGTTATTTAATTGTTTGCTTTCCTAATTTTGGTGGCTTACAATGTGCCCACATGGTTCAAATTACTTTCTAACTACCCACAAAAAGAGCTGACATGTATCCAATTAATAATGCTTTCTTCAATAGTGCTGATTGGAATCAAAATAGGGATATTTAAAATATTACTAATTGTTTATACTTTGTTGAATGGGGAAGGAAGAGATCCTTCAGTGAGTTTTATCTTATGCTAACAAAAAATAATAAGCTGAGAAGCTGCTATTTAAAAAGAATTTTAACAGTATAAGGAAATTTCTACAGCATGTGAAATAAAATGAAAAAGATGCATTTATAATAGGATTGCTATTTTGCGTGCATATGTATTTGTGTATATATGTTTATTATAGATATATAGATATATGAAGAAAACATGTCAATATGTTAGTTAGTCTCTTTAGGTAATTGAAAATTGGGTGGTTTCTTTTTTTGCTTGTACACTCATCTATGTTATCAGCTAAAACCTGTTCTCAACTCTCTATCAGTAAAACCATTTATTTGGAAAAGTAAAATATAGAACATTTCATGTATTTCACGCTTCTCAATGGCAGAGTGAATTTCAGAGCCCAGCATTTCATAATGTTTTTATGTTATGGGAAAAGGAAATGATTAAGTTACCAAATATCAAAATGGGATTTTATCCATTATAGAAATAAAGTAATGTGACTCGATTTAAGATTTCTCTATGGAGGTTCCTCAAGAGACTAGGAATGTAACCAGAGTAGGAATGTGACCCAGCCGTACCACGCCTTAGTATCTTTCCAAAGGAATGAAAGTCAGAACACTGTAGTGATACACGCATGCATATCCATGCTTATCGCAGCACAATTCACAATAGCCAAATTATGGAACCAACCTGGGTGTCCATCAAAAGATCAATGAATATATAAAATGTGCTATATACACACAATGGGATTTTACTCAGCCATAAAGAACAAAACTATGTCATTTGCTGAAAAATGGATGACACTAGAGAGTAGTATGCTAAGTGGAATCAAACAGTCTCAGAAAATCAAGGGTTGTATGTATTCTCTCAGATGTTGAAGCTAGAGAGAGGATAGGAAACAAAAGTGACTTCAGATAAATAAGGAGACAGAACAGTAGAACAATGGAAGGGGACTGGGGGAGAGATGTGGGGAGGGGACAAAGAAGTCTTGATGAAGGAAATAGTTCAAATAATGCTGTGTCCTTATATGAAGGCATCACTACCTTCTCAGTAACATGTACAAGGGGATTCAGAGGGACTCACACCACATGCCACATGCATGTATGTTTGAATCAAATTGAACCTCACTCTAATGTATAACAAAAATTCACCAACAAAAGTATATTTAAAAAAGATTTATCTGTATATATTTTGATTCATTAAAATTCTTTCCAAGTGGCTGGGCGTGGTGGTGCGTGCTTGTAATCCCAGTACTCAGGAGGCTGAGGCAGGAGGATCTGGGTTCGTGGCCAGCCTCAGCTACTTAGTGAGGCCCTCCGCAACTTAGTGAGACCCTGTTTCAAAATGAAGAATTAAAAAAAAATAGGGCTGGGGGTGTAGCTCGGAGGTAGAATGCCCCTGGGTTCAATCCCCGGTACTTAAAAAAAAACAAAAACAAAAACAAAAAAAACCGCTTTGCTATTAACAATAATCCATTTAAAATGGTTTATATAATTTAAAGAAAAGGTACAATGGGTGGATGTATCTGGAAACACAAAAATACAATGTTAGAGATTTAGCTTGGGAGTCAAACATTATTCTTATTTTGTTTCCCTTTTTTTTTCTCTGTGGTTCTCCAATTTGCTTTCTTCTTCATGTTAGAATTATTCTATCTTATTTCAGACATGTATTTTTCTATGATACAGGTTTAGCAATCTCAGTATAAAGACAAAATAAAACAAAAAAGCAAGTAAAAAAAAACCTACTAGGATTACATATCAATCCCCAGGTATGTTGCTGTTTAGTATACACATCCTTCATTGCACCAGGCATTTTTACTAGACGAATAGGGCAGGCAACAATGAGTGCACAGGCCTACTCTAAGAAAGGGGAAGGTTCTAAAGTTCTTTTATTGAAAGTTATGTGGTAAATGATTAAGTAGCAGTCCTGTAATCCATTCTCTACTTTTGCTGGGCATGCCTTTAGGAAAGACAGGACATATTATAAGTTATGAGCATATGTAGATGAAAATGGAGAGTTTTCCTGATCTATTCAGCTTCCCTTCCATATTTATAACACACAATGTAATTAACACACAATGTTTATGAACCACCTGTGTTAATCTGGGACCATAGTATCTATATGAATTCATTAAATATATGATACTTTGCCCTGTTATAAAGTCTACAAATTGACCCAAAATTCTGATGTAATTTCCAGGTTCAATCTGGTTAAAATATTTTATCAAAACCTCCAAATTGCTTCCCACATCAGCATAAAATCCATTACCTTGAAATGGCCCCAAATACTGAACAGCCTGATTTCGATACTGAGGCTGCTCCAACTTGTCTGCCCCTTGTTCAGTAAACTCAGTCAGGCTAAGTTCCTCCTTGGTTATTCTCTAACACAAAGGCATGCTACTTCCTCAGAGCCTGGGCCCTGGCTTCCCCAGTATCGCTTGGCCCTGCCGGCAATACTCATGCTTCACATTTTCCACAGCCCCATGTTCATCTTTAAGCATCAGCTCAAATTGCACCAGCTCAACGAGGCCCATCTTCATCATCCTGTTCAAACTATATCTTGCCCTGACATCTCCACTTACCTTAATCTTTTTCACTTGTTTCTACAGCTAATATCAATAATTTACTATTGCATTTATCACCTCAAAATTCTATTTAATTTACATGTTTATCATAATTATTGTTCCAGGAGTTTAAACTACAGGAGGACAAGATTTTATGTCTATTTTGAATGCTGATTCCTGCCACCTGACTTATAGCAGGCACTCAACAAGCATCTTTAGAAAGAATGAAACCATTAACTCCAGAGTGTGCATATTTTCCTTATGTAAACCAGGATTCATAAAGAATTTTAGTTTGCTATATGTCTCTATCTTGTGATAAGGTTGAGGATAAGGTTTCAGAATTTACTCAAGTAGCTCTGAATGCCTTCTAGAAATTTAAGTGGAAATTCCTTCTTTCCCACTATATTTTCAATGCATATTAACATAAATAATTCAAAGAATGTTTATTCTTTTCATCCCTAGTCTACTCAAATTACTATTATCTAGCAAGTATCCACTTTTATTAAAATTGAATTCACTTATTTCTGAGTCTATTGATATATTTAGTTATGTAATTTTCAAAATAATGTATGAAAATATTTTTCATTGGAGACAGTATTGTTTAATACTAATACTATAAACAACGTGGACACTGGGACCTGGCAGGTCTGGATACTTATACAAATTCTGATATTTACTAGTTATTTGGTCTCAAATGCACTAAGCATCAGTTTTTTTTAATCTTTAGGAGTAAAATAGTACCTTCCTCATGTGATTCTGTGAGGTACTGCACCAAATTCCTAGTATGATGATTCCTCCATGGTAATGCTCTGAATATTTTGTGGGCAGAGAGTCATTTCTGACCCAACACTGCAAGACAAAGTGAACAGGCCCATATTCTCCCCTTGACACATCTTCCCAAATTGAATTTGTATCTTTAATTCAGTCAGTGTTTTTCAGAGAGCAGTTATTTTGGAGCTACTTGTGAAGTATCCTTTGTTAATCTGTCATGCCTCATAGTCCCGGAACTTGACAAGTTAGAGTCAAGTGCAAGGACCAGCAAACTTGTCTGCAGAGAAGTACATAACAGAGATGGTAGTCTTTGTGGACCCTGCAGCCTCAGTCACACCACTCAGCTCTGCCTGTGCAGCACAATAGCAGCTGTCAATAATACAGAAATGAATGGGAGACCCTGAGTTCTAACAAGGTTTCACTTGGAGAAACAGGCTGTTGGCCAGATTTGGTCTGCAGGTCAGAGCTTGCTGATTCCTGACCTACTACTTTTCCTAATCCTTCTATGAAATGAGAGAGAGACAGAGACAGAGACACAGAGTGAGACAGAGAGAAACAGAGGAAGAAGAATAAGAAGGAGGAAGAGGAGGAGGAGGAGGAAGAGGAGGAGGAGGAGGAAGAGGAGGAGGAAGGAAGAGGAGGAGGAGGAGGAAGAGAAGGAGGAGAAGGAGAAGGAGAAGGAAGAAGAAGAAGAAGAAGAAGAAGAAGAAGAAGAAGAAGAAGAAGACTGCATACACTATGAGAGCCTTGATCTTTCAACAGGTAGCTTATAAACAACTTATTTTTTCAAATTTATTATCTTCTTCCTGCAATCTCTTTAAGGTATATTTATGTATTCTCAAAATTTCTTCAAACTACTTTCTGAAAAATCTTTTAAATATAATTGTAAGCAGTTATCTTTCCTGAAATTTAACATATTAGAATGCGTGTTACTTTTCCTCTCTGCCATCAGCATATAGGAGGCCATTGAAGGAGGCCAATTCTTGAATTGCAGTATGGTCTAGGTCCCTCTTGCCACTAGATAATAGCCACTTTCTTTGCTTTAAAACTTAAACTTATTTCACTATGTGAAATAATCTCTCCCTTACTGAAACTTTACTCTTACATCTAAGTCAAAAAAAGAATATGTCATGTATCTTCTATGTGCTCATAATGGAAGTAACTATTATTTGAACCTACTCTAATTTTTTGAAGTCATAAATTTTTAATGGAAAACATATAAAGTGTCTGTGACTATATGAACATTTTTACACATCCATTTCATATTCCTTTTAAGGCATAGCCACCTAAGAAATATTTAACGTTTAACTAGTAAGGCGCTCCCTTGAAATGGTTTTGTGAGATGATTTGGCGTGTCTAAATTTCATTATGCCACTAGCACATGAGAACACAATCACTCACATATCTAAACATATATAGACATAATATAAGCCCCAGCACTACTTCAGGGAATCAGAGCTCTGTGCAACCATTTGGATGAACTGGAGCTTTCTGACAGGCATTTCTCACTTTATTGTTGTTCTCCTTACCTATCTCATTATTCCGAGGAATTGCCCTGTTTCCCTCCTCTGAGACCCACACTCTCAAGAATATGAAGAGAATTAAATTGGCAAAATCAAATATTAACATAGCCCTCACAGTTCAGAAAGCCACGACTTGCTCTACCCCTTCATGCATGCCTCGCTCAAATACCAACTTTCAGGAAAATCTGCACTGGCCGCTGTATCCAGAGGATCTTCTCTTGATGCCCCGTCCTGTTCTATTCCTTTTTCTGCTTTATTTTTATCAAAAGTAAGTATTACTAGTTAATAATATGCATTATATTTATTTGTTTAGTAGGTGTCTTCCCATGCTATTCCATTAGGGCAGTGTGACCACACAAAGATTTTTTCTAGTATTTAAATTAGAACCTGGCATGGAGGAAGTGTTCAATAAATATTTATTCAATGAATAACTAAATAAACCTTGTATATGGGCAATGCATTATCAGTTTCCTCTATTAGAGATGACAAAAATGAAACTCTTAAAGTATAAATGATGTGAAGACCATAGAGATTCTTGCTAAGGTTGATAGATTCATAGTTCTTAAAACCTCCTACTGTATCATGCTGACCTCCACCCCCACCCTGGAATATACAGTGGCTCAACAGCAGATCTATAGAGACTGGGTGGAAGGTAAGGGAAGGATGGAGCCATGTCTCCAGTCTTAGAGACCGAGGATGTTGTGAGGAGTGGAGAAGAAAGGACTTCCTCTCCCGAGTAGAGTCAAGGTGTCATGGGAAGCTTGCATACACTTGTAATCCTCAAACCTGATTGATCCTTGTCAGGGCCTGTTGCTTCATTTCTTAATTAGACATATGTACATTGATATTTGTGGCCAAAACAGTGGGCAAACACTTGAAGGTCATAAATCTATACTGTGCATATGAAAGAGGTTACATGGATTTCAAGGATGCTCATATAAAGCAGATGTCATGAGAAATGGGATGCACCGTATATATAATATATATAATATATATATATATATATATGCAAAATTAATATATGGTGCATATATATTAACATTATCAGTACAGGTCTTGAGAGGAAAGATTGCTTGGAGAAAATTTTATAGTTTTATTCTTGTTAGGTAACTTAGTATGCATATGCTTGGCATAAAATCTACAGCCTCAACCGTGCATTGCTAGTGGCGGCAGCATTGAGGGGTAAGTAGTCGAGAACATGGTTTAAGAGCCCAAAGGGAATTAAATCTACAACTTATGAGCTCGCAGATCTTAGGGAAAACAATCACTCTAAGTTGTTATCTTTAATTATAAAAGTGGAATAATAAGAAAACCTACCATATCATACTGCTGCTAAGATTGCATGGCTTAATGCATCTAAGGAGTTTAATACACCACCTGGCACATTGTAAGTCCTTAGTAAAGTTTATGTAGTCACATTCAGCATTAAATATAAACTTAAATGCTGAAATAACAGTAAATTAACCATAATAAAGCTCATAATGCATTGTTGACCTTTTAAACATCTTTATTACCACATGCAGAGAAAGAAAAGTGGAGAAAAATTGGTAGGGATGGAATTATGAGCCTAGAATTCAAGTTAATATGGAAGTAAAATAATTTATAGCACCACTGTGTTTGTGTTCTCTTGATTTATCATTTATTGAGCATCAGAAATGATTTTAATTCGACTTCCATAACTCATGATTTCAATATTCTTTGCAGGCATTCCACAATACAAGTTGTTTAATAGAATAAAAATATGGACCTTGCTCAGAGAACATGATCTACATTTCAAAGTAAAGAAGATTTTTTTTTAAAGTTAGTCAGTGAGAGTACAGAGTAGAAATTTAATAGTGCATATCACATAATGTCATAAAATACTTCTGAGTTGGAGAAGATTCAAGCAGTTTAAAACCCTGATATTAAGCACTTTTCAATTCCCATTTTAGATGATCCACCAGCAAAATGAATCCTCTATGGACACAGTGGCATGTGGGAGACCTCTTTCTTGATTCCATACTTCTTTAGTAACTGACCTGGGTCAGGGACTCTACTAGCCACAAGGAAGATATGAAGACTAGGACACAGTTCTCAATGTTTGGATGAAACTACTCAGGTGGAGAAAATATATTTTCATTAGTTCTAGATTCCTCTTTTTGAGCTCAAAAACCTATTGTCAATTCCTCATAGACTATCATTCCAGTCATGTGAAAGAATGACTTTCTCTTGCATGTGAGCCTTTCTTTATATAAGTTTTGCCTCCCCCATCTGTCTAAACTGAGAGTCCCATCTAATTCCAGGTAGAATGGAAATCATCAAGAATACCAACAATAATTAATGTTGGTGATGATATGGGGAAACAGGAACTCTTATACACTGTTGGTGAGAGTGTAAATTAGTACAACCACTATGAAGATCAGTATGGAGGTTCCACAAATAAGTAGGAATGGAACCACCATATGACCCAGCTATACCAATTCTTGATATCTTTCCAAAAGAAAGAAAGTCAGAATATTATAGTGATAACATCCATGTCTATATATGTAGTAGCACAATTCACAATAGCCAAATTGTGGAAACCAACCCAGATATCTGTCTACAGATAAATGGATAAAGAAAATGTGATATATATACATGATGGATTTCTACTTGGCCATAAAGAATATAATTATGTCATTTGCAGGAAAATGGATGGAACTGGAGAATATTGTGTTGAAATTAGTCAATCTCAGAAAGTGAAGGTTGGTATATTGTCCCTCATTTGTGGAATTCAGGGAGAAAATAGGAAACATAAAGGACATGCAAAGAAAGATCTTTAGATCAGTTGAAGGGCATTAGGAGAGAGAATTAGGGAAGGGGAAAGGGATGACTGAAAAAGCAAACAGTTCAAAAAATACTATGGCAATATGTGAATCTCACTAACTCATATGGGGAGGAAATGGGGGCACACTGGGATGTGGAAAAGAAATACACAAAGAACTATGTGTATGTATGTTTTTAACACACTGAACCTCACTATAATGTATAATTGCAGTGTAACAATAAAATAACTTAAAAAGATGAGACCATAATGAAATACCACATACAGCTACTAGGATAAAATAAAAATTATAATGCTAACAACATGCCAACAGTACCTACCACCAGCAAGTATTTGCAGCAAATGGGAGTCTCATACGTTGCTGGTGGTAATGAAAATCATAGATTTGCTCTGGCAAGAGTTTCTCTTTTAAAGTTAAATGTTGGCCATGTGAATTTGTGATCTTACTTTTAGATATTTACCCTAGAGAAATAAAAGCTCATATTTACACAAAACTTGTACATGATATTTACAGAACATATATTTGTAATCCAAGAAAAATATAATATACATGTTCTTTACTAACTGAATGTATAAACAAACCTTGGTACTTTTTACAATGAAGCACAACATACCACCCTAAATGGGGAATGAACAACAGGTACACATAACAACATTGTGAATCTCAAAGTTGTTTTGGTGAGTAAAAGAAGTCATTATCAAAATGACATACATCATAATGTATGACTTCTTTATATGATAACTGGAAATGTAGAACAGATTGGTTCTTTTCCCAACCCAGGGTTTAGGCATAGGGGAAAGGTTTGACACAAAGGAATAGCACTTGGTGAGGTAATGGAACTGCTCTATCTATGTCCCAATTATCATAGTGGTTACATGAATCTAACTGTGTATTGAAACTCATAAAATGGGAAACAATAAAAATTTTGCTAATAATGGAAAAAAGTAAAGAATATAGAAAATATTTTAGTTGAGTTTTTTAAAGTGTTTTCAAAACCTTATGTTTTTATTGGTACATTGTGATCATACATCATGATGAAATTCAGAGTGATAATATTTTTCACCATCATGCATATAAAGGCAGACATTATTTTGGAAAATAGGTCTGAGAGAAAATTAAAGTATTTTGTGACAAACAAATATAAAAATGAAAGCAGATTGCATTTGGGGAGACATTTTACTAAGCATGTATCCATAAGATTATTAACTATAGTTTATGAAGAGCTCTTACCAATTTATTTTTTTTATTTTACCCAAATAAAAAAATGGGAAAATCCATTTTAAGTCAACTTATACAGAACTGCACTATAAATAGTTGATGTTGTATGAAAAATGTTTCATCTCATTGTGAAATAAATATAAGTTTAGTAAGCATGAGAAAGTATATTTCCTAAAAGAACAGCAATAGAAATATGTGTAAGTACATGCATACACATATGTGTAGGTCTATGTACTTACAGGAAGACATGACAACTGGAATGTGGGAAAACAGATACACTATAAGTAGAAAATTTAAAGTGTACAATACTCCTTAACATTTTTCAAATACTTTGAAAACTCTGCTTTTAGAAATCAAATAAGGAAATAGTCATGGATGTAGATAACATTGCAACAATGGGCTTTTGAATTGCAGTTACTTACAATATTGACTAATTGAATGAAATGTAAATACACAATATCATCAGCACCATCATAAAAGTAGGCACTTCCTTATATAATTATGAAACATATATTTAGGTAAGTGGAAATAATTACAGTAGAATTTTTTAATTGATTACAGAATAAAAAGATGGTTTGTAATTTTTGGTAACTAATATGTACTTCTAAATTGTGTACTACCCCAAATAGTACAAGTCATGTATTGTATGTGATATATTCTCCACTTTCTCCTCCCTGACTGGGGAGAGCATCAATGGTTTCCCTTTTACTCTGATTTCCAGCTGGTTTGGCCAATGTAGGGCACTAGCAGAGTAGAATGGTAGAAGGATATTATATTTAAAATATTTATTCCTTGGCTTTCTCCCTGTTGCCTGTGATTTGATAGTGATTATGTGCCTTGACCAAAGGCTGTAATTCCCACCAAGTCCACAGGGACCGCCTCCTGTTGAGACCCAGGGTATGTGCTTGCACCGGTGTGGTATGCACCACACCGGTGCAAGCACAAAAGATTTCACTGTGCCTTGTTATTACCCTCAATGCCTTTGTAAGTAGAACCTTTGTTAAACTGTCTTTAACCACCTCATTTTAATTAACAGGGCTTTTTTTATTTTTGCCAGAATCCTGAATAATAGCTCCCCCTAAATAATGGCAGAATATTTGGAGTACTGTTGGACCACAATTTATTATTTATATTAAATTTTAATGTGGAATACTATTTGTTTATTTCTCACATTTTTAATAAACATGGACACCATTTATTTTATACTATCATGTGGATTTTTAAAGTTATAAAGGGAAATATTTGATTTACTAAAATAAAATTAGTTTTGCTTTTTAAATCAGTCATGGCTATGTTGTTTTGTAAAATAAATTTCAAAAAATATAATTTTAAAAAATGTACACATACAAACACACACATTTTATACCTAAATTTCACAGGTATATAATTACTCTGTGAAACTGCTATGAAGTTTATACATGTTCAATCTCAATTTCTGCATAGTTTGTCAACTTGCATTAGTTTACAGCTCATATTTTTCGTTGCTCTCTCTCATCTAAAATATGAATGTCAGTCCTGAGATAAGGTGATATCTATCTATCTATCTATCTATCTATGTGCATATACATATATAATTATATTTATATAATCTATGTCTATATATCTGCTATATGTATCTATAGATATATATGATTACTTAAACTTAAATATTTTGTTATCCATTAAGTGACAATAAATATTTGTTAAATATATGAATTGAATGACCAGTTTTTTTAAAAAAATAAACAACAAAATACAAAGTACATACATCTTTTTCTGCTGAAGTTTCAGAGGACAAGATATTTCATACATTACTTGGGTAATGCATATTAGGCATAGCTTATCTAAATGTTTATATGAGCATATTTTAACCATGAGAAACTCAACACTAGCCTTCATGAGACCAGAAAAAATAGAAAACATCAAAGAACAATCTAAACAAAAGGGAGAGTTTAAATATTTTCGTAAAATCATAATTGAACACAATACAGACTCTAAAATCAAATTGTATAGGCATATACATCTATATATATACATATATAATGTCATGAAATGATACAAAATATTTTTTCAGGTGAAATATAGTATGTAAGTCTACAAACTGAAATACCATGAAAGAATGGATATCTGGAGGAATACAAAATATGTTGTTAAAATTATAACTGTTAATAGTATTATAATATTTGTATATTTTTGCTTATGTAATCATAAAATATCTTCAATGAATCTATAGTTTGAAATGAACAAGTAAACATACATAGATATAGCCACATCTTATATATGAGCTTACTTATAAAATGCACAAAAATAATAGTAAATAGAAAACATTAATACAAAATAAAGATAATTCCAAGTAGAATTCATTACATAAATGCAGAAGTGGCTAGACATAAAAATAAATCTATCAACATGATCTTACATCCATAAATTAATGAAAAAGCTAAATGAAAGGGCATTTGATAAAGTACAGCAGCACTTATAATAAAAAAATGCTAAAGAAAACAAAAATAGAAAACCATTAAAACTGACAGCAAATATGATTATAAATGTCAAACCTCTAAAAGCATTTTCAGTAATATAGGAGGTAGACAAAGACGCTGGCTAGCTCCAGTTTTTAAATCAACAATATTAGTGGATCTAGTGAATGCAGTAAGATAATGAAATAACACCCGAAAAAGTAGAGATAATACCCTATTTTTCATGATATTAGAGATTAGTGAAGAGCCATTAAAATTGGTGACTGACTTTTGTATGTTGTTGATGGCACAGAAAGTAAATACATTATAAACAAAATCCTAGCTCTTCTCTGTTCCAACAGTAGTTTCCTAGGAAAGAAGATGGAAATTTAAAAAAAAAGCTTTATTCTCAATGATAACAAAAAAAACAAAACCAAAACAACCACCCAAAACTGGAAAGTGCATATGGATGAATTTTATAAAAATTTTCCAGTAAAAATGATGAAAATTCTAACATCTGTTTGAGTGAGATAAATAAGATTTTTGGAAGATTAATGAGATTAATGGCAAGAGGTACTGTGCTCTTGATCAGAAAGTTTATTCTGACAAAATTTTCGACAAATCTAATATAATTATGAAGATAACAACTTGTGAGAATTTTGTTTTTGTTGATGAGGTTTTTTGTTGTTGAGGTGGTGCTAAGGTGTCATTCAAATTTATAAGAAAAAACAAATGTTTAAAAAATTAGAGACTTTGTTTTGCTTAAGAACAGTGGAACAGGAGGATACATACTTTGTATTATTTAGAAAAGCCCATCCTTCCATCATATCCATATGGAAGTTGTAAAAAAAATACTCTATCAATGAACTAGAATAAAAAGACCATAAAAATAAATCCCCATTGTAAATGAGAATATGTTATGGAAGATGTGTTCTTGCAATTCAATATGTAAATAATGGATTATAAATTACTTAATTAGTTTCATCAATAAAGCTATCTAGCTAAGATAATATAAAATTTCCCCCCATCTTACATGCATAATTATAGATTCAAATTAGTCCCCTGAAAACAGGTCCAGATTTTTTAACAATGGGGAATTTAACTTCAGAAACTACAACTTTTTTCCCTTACAAATTTTACTTACAAAGGACTTGATAATATTGAGGTGTTAGAGAATGAATTTAGAAGAATTTGAGAAAAAGTAAGACATTTGAAATAAATAATTACCCTTGCAAAGTATCTTCAAGAATTTCTCACGCCGGGCGTGGTGGTGCACGCTTGTAATCCCAGTACTTTGGGAGGCGGAGACCGGAGGATCCGGGTTCACGGCCAGCCTCAGCTCTCTCTTTCTCTCTCTCTCTCTTTCTCTCTCTCTCTCTCTCTCTCTCCCTGTCTCTCTCTCTCTCACTCTCTCTCCTTAGTGAGGCCCTCCGCAACTTCGTGAGACCCAGTTTCAAAATAAAGTATAAAAAATAAAAA